>PVIU01005253.1:13508-115957 GCA_004026605.1 Ondatra zibethicus | reverse complement strand
ACCTGTGCAGCTGTGAGGACACCATCCATGCTGGGGGGGACCCACCTGTGCAGCTGTGAGGACACCATCCATGCTGGGGGGACCCACCTGTGCAGCTGTGAGGACACCATCCATGCTGGGGGGGACCCACCTGTGCAGCTGTGAGGACACCATCCATGTTGGGGGTGGGGAGACCCACCTGTGCAGCTGTGAGGACACCATCCATGCTGGGGGGGACCCACCTGTGCAGCTGTGAGGACACCATCCATGCTGGGGGGGACCCACCTGTGCAGCTGTGAGGACACCATCCATGCTGGGGGTGGGGAGACCCACCTGTGCAGCTGTGAGGAAACCATTCATTTTGGGGTGAGAATTTTCAGGGATGTGGCTATTTGGGGCCACTCATGCTTCTGGAAACAACCCCCACCCATGTGCCTGTGTGTTAAACAGAGTCATTGGTTCACCCTGCTGGTCCTGGGTAGATCATTCCTTTGGTCTATTGTTTGTGTCTTATCTAGAGTGGGTGATATTTGTCCACATCATCCCAGGAAGAGGTCAGACAGCCTTCTAGGCTCCCAAACGCTGAGATTACAGCCATGTGCTTCTACATCCAAACCATTGAAAACACCGATTTAAATTCAAATATATGCAGCCTCCCCACCCCACCCTTGCTTTTTGAGTCAGGGTCACATATAGCCCAATCTTTCCTTGAATTTATGACCCTCCTGTGTAGCAGGCTTTCTTTTTTCTTTTTTGGGCCACCAACCAGTTCCCAAATCATGACATGGAGACTTATTAGTTTTGAATGCACAGCCTTATCTTCTGCTTATCCCACTAGCTCCTATAACTTAACCTGTTTCTCTTCATCTATGTTTTGTCTCAGGGTTTTTCCCTTTCTTTCCTTCTGTATATACTACTTTCATTGCTTCTCATGTCTTTCTGTCTGACGGCTGCCTGGCTTCTGACCCTGGGTGACTCCCTCTTTTTCTCCCTCGTTCTCTCTTCCTATTCTCTCTGTCCATCAGCCCAGCTTATCCCTCTCCTGCCTAGATAGTGGCCATTCAGCTTTTCATTAGACTAATCAGGTGCCTTAGGCAGGCAAGATGAAACAGATGCAATGCGTCTGTATGTAATTAAACACATGCAACACAAATGTAACACATCCTTACATTATTAAACAAATTCAGCAGAAACAAATGTGACACACCTTTCACAGTTAAAGTAATATTCCTCAGCACAAACAGATATAGCACATCTTTACATAGTTAAAATAACATTGCACAACACTCCTGTCTCTGCCTCCCAAGTGCAGAGATGTTGTTAAACTTCAGATGGTCTGAAATGCTCTTCTGGGGCTCAAACCCTGACCCCATGACTGTGGAACCTTGCAGGTGTGAGAAAAAGCTTGGGAGAAATGAAATGTCCTCTGGGACAGACAAAACATGGGCAGAAGGAAGGACTCAGACAAAGGGCCAGAGATATTGTTTGATCAAGTTCTGCTTGCGACACTCTTTCTAGTATCTAGTTAAACAGTTTATAAAAAGCATTAGCAAAAACAGTGTTCATTCCGGAAGGGAACCTAGAGTCCTGTGTCTCTACTGTTGCCTTCCTTCTCGGTTTCTGTGGTGCCCATGTCTGTGCTGGCTGCAGCAGGATGTGCCACCACATACCGACCTCTCAAAAATTTTAGGACAGGTTGTGCACTGATGTGGCAGTTGCCATGGAGGTAGAAAACTTTACCGATATTCTGGGAAGGCGGGTTTTCTAAAGTCTCATCACAGATCGAGTCAGATGTTGAGGAAGGCTGTAGGAAGCTGTGAGCTGTCTCCAGCTTGGTTTTGCTATTTTACTGAAGGTAGGTGGAATGGATGTTTGAGAGGCCGTGGGAGTTAACAATGTCAGCGGGACTTGTGGCCAGGTCTGGTCTAATGCCTGAGGAAGGACCAAAGCTACAGGGGAAAGTCTGATGGAATGAGATGTTATTGAAAACACAGACATAAATGCGACTTTCTTGGTTGTGACTTTCCAGGCAGTGGAGCATAAAATCCCCTGGACTTTCCCATCCTCCCTCTAGAACAACACACAATGCAGTTACTGTACAAAATCTGGGTGAGAGAGGCAGGGTCATTCTTCAGCAATTACAACCTTCCCCATGACAGGGTGGAGCAAGGGTCCGCTGTGTCTGTGGGGACTTCCTGAACAGGTGTGATCGGAAAGGGAGGATGGATGTATCCCGAGGTCCTGGGTGAGAACTGTGTGGGTAAATAGCAAACAGCATCCAGCCAAGTCTTTGTGTCCTTCACCTCCCTGCTTTTCCGGCTTGCTTCCAGTGAGTCATGCCCACTTGCCAGAGTTTAGCAATTGCCTTAGGTAATTTTTTTTTTTTACATAATATTTATGAAACCTTCCTGTAACTGTGACTCACAGTCATGCTTCTACTCAGAATTTTGTTAAAGCCTTGCATCTCAGGGAGTGATGGCAAGGCCTTTCAGAGAACTCAATTAAGGAAGGCAAATGGTCAGGGCTGTGCTTTGCGGTGACTGCCCCTTAGCCACTGAAAGCCAGCGATGGATGCTAATCCGTCTCCTTTGCATTTTCCCCTTTATTTTTGGAATCAAAAAGCAATTCACATAACACCTGTTAGAATATTCCAAGACGGTATGAATGTATAAGGCAAAGCTACAAGTTTCGTGCCTCCTCCCTCACATCACTCTTAGCATACACGAGTCACCATGGTAACTGTTCAGTATATTCTTCTAGGGCCTTCCATATGAACATGGACATATTAATTCATCTAGCAAATCCCAATCATGTATTCCCCAGAGTAACATGCTCAGCATGGATGTTTAGGCTTAGAACTGTGGAATTAATAACTCATCCAATGTTTTGTTTATGTGAATATCTATCATCTGTCTGTGTATACATATGTGTACATGTGCATGGGTACATATGTGCCATCATGTACACATGAACATCAGAGAATAACTTGTAGGAGTCAGTTCTGTCCTTCCACTATGTAGGTCCCAGGGTTGGAACTTAGGTTATCAGACTTTAGCAGTAGGTGTCTTTCCTCACCGAGCCATCTTGTTGGCCCCTCTGTGTATATTTCAGAAGGTAAGTGGTATCATAAAATGATCCCAGGAGCAGTAAAATGTTGATCACATTTACAGTTCAAGATATTTGGTCTTAGAGGAGAGAGGACTCTTCCAAGTTCACATAGCCTACAAAACTTGTAGCTGGTTGCCTTTGGCCTTGACCCAGGCTCTTGCCTGCGACCACATCTTGCCAGTCCACTCTGCAGAGCTCAAACTTGCCAAGCCTTCATGATTTTGTACTCTAATTCTTTAAAATGATCTCTTTCTCATACATGTGCATGTCTTCTTTTTACATTTATGTACTGTGTCTGTATGTACACATGCACATGTGTGTGGAGGTCAGAGGACAACTTGCTGGAGTTGGCTTTCTCCTTCGACTGTGGGGACTGAACGCAGGTCACCAGGCTCAGTGTCAGGAGTCTGCTAGTTATAACTGAGGTGATAGGTCATTGTGCTGATGATGTCATCTTAGATTTCATCTGAGAGGAGGGAACCATGCCCCTACCAGATGGGCTTATGGGCAAGCCTGCGGTACGTCTTCTTGATTGATGATTGATGTGGGAGGGCCCAGCTCACTGTGAGTGGTACCACCTCTGGTATGGTGGTCCTGGGTTCTAGAAGAGGTCAGGCTGAGCAAGCCACAAGAAGCAAGCCAATAAGCTGCATGGTCTCTGCACCAGTTCCTGTCTTTAGGTTCTTGTCCTGTTTGATTTCCTGTCCTGACTTCCTTCAGTGCCAGATTGTAGTGTGGAACTATGAGCGGAAACAAACCCTTTCCTCTCCCAGTTTCTTTTGGTCATGGTGTTTTATCACAGCAGTAGAAGCCCTAACTAAGATAGACACCTCAATTGAGAAAATGCCAAGTAGACTATCCAGTAGGTATGTTGTGGGGCATTTTCTTAGTGGTTGATGTTGGAGAGCCCAGCTCACTGGGGATGGTGCCACCCCTGGGCAGGTGATCCTGGCTTCTAGAAGAGAGCAAGTTGAATAAGACAGGAGGAGCAAGCCAGTAAGCAGCACATTTCTATGGTGTCTGCACCAGTTCTTGCCTTTAGGTCCTTGTCTTGTTTGATCTCCTGCCTTGGCTTCACTCAGTAATATAGGCCAAGTAAATCCTTTCCTTGCCAAGCTATTTGTGGTCCTGGTGTTTTATCACAGTAATAGAAACACTAACTACAACAGTTGCTAAGGAATCGGATATATAGGTTGCTTCAATGAACCTTATTAGAACAGGGTGACCTCAAGTACACAACTGGGCCTTGAAGTGTGTGAGAGAATGTTAGATAGAAACAATACAGTGTATGGAGATTTGGAGCATACTGGGGCCTTAAAGGGAAGGAGAGGATTCCCTTTAAATCCTGGAGACAAATGAGAATAAGAATGATACACACACACACACACACACACACACACACACAGAGAGAGAGAGAGAGACAGAGACAGAGAGAGACAGAGACAGAGACAGACAGAGAGAGAGAGAGAGAGAGAGAGAGAGAGAGCTGGAATAATCCTGTATACTATCACTATGTAAATGATGCTGTAATTGGTTTAATAAAGAAGCTGACTGGCCAATAGCTGGGAAGGATAAGGTTAGACAGGAAAACCAAACTAAGGGCACTGGGAAGAAGAAGGGCATAGTTAGAGGAATCTTGAGCCAGACGCAGAGGAAGCAGGATTTGTAGAAAATGAGGTAACAAGCCATGAGCCATGTGGTAGAACTCAGATAAGAAATATATGGGTTAATTTAAGTTATAAGAGCCAGTTAGTAATAAGCCTGAGCTATCGGCTGAGCATTTATGATTAATAATAAGTATCTATGCGGTTATTTGGAAGTGACTGCTGTGACACAAAGAAAATCCACGAGAGAGAGAGAGAGAGAGAGAAAGAGAGAGAGAGAGGCTACTACCATGAGAGGGATGGAAAGAGAAGGCCAGAGTTAGCTTCGGAACCTCTTCAGGGAGCAGCCTTGATCTCCAGACCAAATCCTGAGGATTCTCCCTGTGGAGTTTTGGATCAATCCCCAGAAAAAAGGAAATCCTGTTTTTTTGAAAGACTTTCGAGGGTGGTAGGACCAGGCTGGCCTCAAACTCACAGAGATCCACCTTCCTCTGCCTCCCAATGCTGCAACACCTGGCCCTGAAATTTTCTTCAAAGAAAAGAAGTTGGAAGTTAAACAAGTTGGAAGCTTAGCTGAGTGGGGTCTTGCTCTGAGGTCACCACTCCCTTTATTCCATTTAGCATCAGTTTTTCCTTTAAACTTTTTATCTCCTGGAGCAACATTATACTTCCTGGTACTCCTTTTCTCCTCCAACTGTACAATTTGTATTGTTCCTTGACCCAGGTTGTTCCTTTTCATTATAGCTCTGCATAAGCCTGGCCATTAGTAACAAAGCAACACAGTCAATACGAGGCTGTCTATAAGTCTCCTCTGCTAAAGCTGTTAATCCATAACTCTTCAATTTAGACTCAGGCAGAGTTTTTGGACAAGGGTGGAAAGCAGCCACATTCTTCACCAGAATATCCCAAGAATGGTCTCTAGGCCACTTACTAATGTTCTTCTCTTCTGAAATCTTTTGTGCCAGGCCCCCACAGTTCACATTGCTCTCAGCACCCCTGTCTTCCATACTCCTCCCATGATGGTCCATGAAGGCCTTAAAGCATTCCTCTGCTTTCCTAACCCAAAGTACCAAAGTCTTCATTCCTCCAAACAAAAGCATGGTTCAGTCTGTCACAGAAATACCCCAGTCTCAGGCATCAACTTCTTTCTTTCTTTCTTTTTTTAAAAGATTTATTTATTTATTATGTGTACAGTATTCTCAGTATCCTGTCTGCATGTATGCCTGCAGGCCAGAAGAGGGCACCAGACCTCATTACAGATGGTTGTGAGCCACCATGTGGTTGCTGGGAATTGAACTCAGGACCTTTGGAAGAGCAGGCCATCTCTCCAGCCCATCAACTTCTTTCTTAGTTAAGGTTTCTATTGCTGTGAAGAGACAGCATGACTGTGGTGACTCTTATAATGTAAAACTGTAAGGGTTGGCTTACAGTTCAGAGGGTTAGTTCATCATTGTCATGGCAGGGAGCATGGCAGCGTGCAGGCAGACACGGTACTGGAGAAAGAGCTCTAAATCTGGAACAGCAGGCAGCAGGGAGGGAAGGGAGTGAGAGACAGACTGAGCCTGGCTTGAGCTTTCCAAACCCCGGAGCCCAGCCCAGTGACACACTTCCTCCATTAAGGCCAGGTTTCCTCATCCTTGTCAAATAGTGACCACTTATGAACCTGTGGGAGTCACTCTTACTCATTCACCACAGTCTGATCTTCCCTCAAGGAGCAGTTCAGGCTTTGCCTCTGTGGTCTGGATGCCACATGGTGTGTTGGGTCCTTTTGGGATTGCTCCATCTGTGGATAATGTTTATCTGCCCCTCCCTAGAGATGTGGTGGTAGTTTGAGTGTAATTGCCCCCATTAGCTCTGTGGTGGTCTGAAAGAAAATGGCCCCCAGAGGGAGTGGCACTATTAGGAGGTGTGGCCTTGTTGGAGTAGGCGTGGTCTTGTTGGAGGAAGTGTGTCGCTGTGGAGGCGGGCTTTGGGGTCTCATAAATGTTCAAGCCACATGCAGTGAGACATACCACTTCCTGTTGCCTGTGGATCAAGATGTAGGACTCTCAGCTCCTTCTCCAGCACCATGTCCGCCTGCACGCTGCCATGTCCATGATGCTAATGGACTAAACCTCCGAACTGTAAGCCACCCTAGTTAAATGTTTTTCCTTAATAATGAGTTGCTTTGGTACTGGTTTCTCTTCACAGCAGTAGGAGCCCTAAGACAGAAGTTGGTACCAGGAACTGGGGTATTGCTGTGAAAGGCCTGACCAAACTTTTGTTTAAAGGAATATGGACCTTGGGACTGTGGGTTACAAAAGCAGTTGAACACTTTAAGTGCTGCTTAATGAGCCATACTAGTAGGATCATGGAAGGCAATGGCAAATTGATGAACTGCAGGGGCCTAGCTCAAGGGGTTTCAGAGGAGAAGAATATTAATATGTTGCTTGGAGATCATTCTAGTGCTATTTTGATGAAGAATGTGGCTGCTCTCTGCCCTTGTGCAAAGATTCTGCCTCAGGCTAAGCTGATGAGACTTGGATTAATTCCATTGACGGAGGAAATCTCAAAACACCTAGTGCAGCTCTGTCATGTGGTTGTTAGTGGTAACTCCAATGAAGATTTACAATGAAAAGGAGCAAGTTGAGCAAGGAGATAAACATTGAGAAATGGAATAAAAGGAGGGGTGACCTCAAGGTATAACCCCACCCAGCTAAATTTCTAATTTGTGAAAAAAAATTAAATAAAAGTTTAGAGCAAGGTGTGGTAGCACACACCTTTAACTCTAGCACTCAGAAAGCAGAGGCTGGTGTGTCTCTGAGTTTGAGACCAGCATGGTCTACAGATCAAGTTCTAGAACAGCCAACTGTAGAGACATTTCAAAAGTATTTTAATAAATAAAGACTGCCTGAAGATCTGAGAGTAAAACAGTCCCACTGGTCAACCTTACAGACCAGATTATGATAACACACACCTTTAATTCCAGTAGCCACAATGACACAAACCTTCAATCCCAGTAGCCACAATGACACAAACCTTCAATCCCAGTAGCCACCCTACCTGCCATAGAAATTGGACGACACATGTCTTTAATCCCAGTGGTACATGCCTTTGATGCCAGCCCTATAGAGGAATATAAGACAGGACAGACAGCTCTCAGACATAGTCTCATTCTGAGATTTCTGGAGGCAGGATCACCATTTCAGACTGATGTAAAAGCCAGTGGCTGACTGTTTTGCTTTTCAGATCTTCAGGTTGAACCCCAATTTCTAACCTTGAATTTTTATTAATCGTGCATCAGCCAAACTTAGGCAATGAAGGAAACCATTGAAAACAGAAAAATGGTGAAGATGTAATTGAACAAAAAGGCCATGTTCCAGCCCCAGCAAGCAGCAGAACTTGGCAGCTTTGGCCACATGGTTCTGGCTTTAAGGCTAGCATAAAAGGGGTTATGGAATATTCCTCTGAGACTAAACAAAGCCACTGAGGCCAGACATATGTCAGGGCTATCCCTGAATAGAGGCCCAGAGGAGCCATTGCATGAACTTGAAGGTGAACCTTGGATTGTCTTGGATATCCCAAGATGTTGGAGATGCTTGTGGGTGTCTGTGGGATACCTGCTGAAGAGAGCTGCCAACAGGGAATGGAATCAGCCCAGAAGAAAGAAGTGTGTTGCAGTCAACAAAGCTGAAAGGAGTTGGCAATCTGAAGAGCACTTTGACATCAGACATGGAGATGCAGAGTTTGGAGTTTGCCCCGCTGGTTTTCAGTCTTGCTGTGGTCCAGTGTTTCCTTACTGTGCTCCCTTCCCTGCGTTTTGGAACAGTGATGTATATCCTGTGCCATTATACAGTGGAAGTATGTGATTTGATTTTTGCTATTGATTTTATAAGGGCTTACAGTTAAGAGACTGTATAAATCTCAGAAGAGACTTTGAACTTTGGACTTGTAAACGTTGTTGAGACTGTGATAAACTATGGGGACTTTTGAAGTTGGACTAAATGCATCTTGCATTATGATGTTGTGATAGGCTTGCGGGAGCCAGGGAGTGGAATGTGGTAGTTTGAATGTAATTGCTCAAGAAGCTCAGAGAATGGTGCCATTAGGAGGTGTGGTTTTGCTGGAGGAAGTATGTCACTGTGGAGGAGGGCTTTGAGGTTCTTGTATGTGCTCAAGCAATGCCCAGTGTCTCAGACCACTTCCTGTTGTCTGCGGATCAAGATGTAGGATTCTCAGCTCCTTCTACAGCACCACGTCTGCCTGCATGCCACCGTGCGCTGCCGTGATGATAGTGGGCTAATCCTCTGAAAATGTAAGCCACCCAATGAAATGTTTTCCTTTATAAGGTGTTGTCATGGACATGGTGTCTCTTCCCAGCTCTAGAAAAACCCAAAGACAGAAGTTTCTTCCTCCTAATCACCCAGTTGAAAGGTTGCCTCATTTCTTCACTTTATAGAAACTAACTTTCCCCTAATTGATTAAAAAATCAATTCATGTGGAGACATTCAGGGAGGGCTAGGTACAGATAACAAGAGGCCATTGTTCTGGATGAAGTTCATGTTCTTGACACTGTTGGACCAGGCTTAATTCACAGTGAAGTCACTCATAATAAACTCCCCACCACCAAGCTGAAACTAAACTTGTTTACCATTACAGAGCTTAAAATTAGATCGATAGCAGCCACATTTCCCAAACAGTCTCTAACGTAGCTTTCTTTCTGACTTATCCTTACACAACAAAGCCAACTTGAAGTAACCCATGCTGACAACTATTTTTCTATTGTTCTGTTTCCATTTCCATACTTACAGTGAAAGTAACTCTGAAATGAGTAATCCAATTTTTTGTTCTTGGTTTCAGTTTTCTTTCTTTACTTTCCCTCCCTCTCTCCATCTCTCCCTCTCTCCTCTCCCTCCCTCCCTCCCTTCCTTCTTTCCTTCCTTTCTTTCCTCCTCTCTTCCTTTTCCTCCTTCTCCTCTTCCTTCTTAAAAATTTTATATGCATGGGCATTTTGCCTGTGTGTATGTCTGTGCATTATCTATGTGCAATGCCTGTAGAGCCAAAAGAGGATATTGGACCACCCGGAACTGGAATTACAGACAATTGTGAGCTGCCATGTGGGTACTGGGACTCAAACCCAGGTCCTCTGGAATATCAGCCAATGCTCTTAATCTTTGAGTCATCTCTCCTGCCCCAGTTTCTGTTTTCTTCAGCCTATAAAACCAATAACCCATCCTTGGTTCATTGAAAATTTTGATTTTATTGTTGTGGAATAAAACATTGCCCAAGCCTCGAATCATGTATAAATCCAATAGCAATCTTTAAATTTTATAATTTTATCCTTTGATAAATCACAGATATCCTTGCTCCTCATCAAAATCTCTGGCTAGACTTCAGGTCTTTGATGAATTTTTCCTAAAGTAGTGTTTAAGGGCTGCACAACGATTGTGTAAGCACAAGCAGAGTGCCTGCCTCCTTTTTACCAGTCGTCCGTCAGCATTCGTTCTGTCATTTACCTTTTTGTTGTATATACGAGTGTGATGTGACCTGCATGCCCTCTCACACCACACACACAAGTAATAATTGAAACATGAAAATAAAATGTCTCAATGCAGAACCTAGCACAAGCATTCAGACCCTCATCTCTCGTGGGCCAGAAACAGCCATTCCACAGAGACTGCGCACAGCACCTTAGCGCGGAACCCACTTTTCCTCTTGTTCTCACTGTCATCTGCTTTCCCCGGAGCTCTGGACCCTTTCAAGCTTTGCCAATGTTCTTAGCGTCCCACTAAAATCTCTTCCTGCTGTGTAGTCAGCTACACGTTCTTTGCCTCTGCTTTCTCTGGGGTCCCCTCTGGACACATCCTGAGGCCACTTACACCACAAGGCTATTTCATGGCTGACTCATTCATTTCTCTCTGGTCTGACCCAAAACATCGCCTTTAAAATGCTGTTCTGGAACCTTCATTCCGAGGCCTCTGCAGGGTGTTTACTGTTCTAAGAGTCAATGCTCACATTTCTTTCAATGTTGCAAGATGTTTGTGAAACAGCCATGATTTAAGAAAGTCTGTGAATTTACCATTAAGTAAATTATATTGGAAATATATGCTGGAGTCCAACTCCAGTAGTCAGAGAAGCTGGAGAGGAGATGTGGAGTCAGCAACCAAACACACAGGAGACTTCTCGGAGGGAGCAAAAGTTAATTCATTTTTAAAAATTTTTTCTTATCCCTTTTTATACTACCAAAGACAAAAGTTTCTGTGCAAGAGAAGATCAACTCACAACCACAAGTTATATATTTTTAAAGAACAAATGAAAATCATTTATACAAGAGGAAATCACATTATGTTCACAAGTTACATATTTTTCTTAGAAGCCCACATGTAGTTAAACATTTTTGTTTGCCTTGTTTTTTCCACCATGACATATTCACTCCAAGCAATGATTCTTTTAGTATCAATTAACTAAGTTCTAAGCAAGCCAAGTATGTTTTAGTCAGTTCCTTTTTACTGGCAGACTGCTGTTTGGGGTTTCAATGTAGCAAATGCTCTACCTTCCCAAACCCTACTCAAGTGTCTAGTTAACCATCTAGTCTTACAATAGGATCATTTAATTTCCTTTCACAACTTTGTTTTTTCTAGGTGCACAGGGAAACCTGTGACTAAATCTGTAGGCTACATGAGCAAGGCACTCAGACCTAACCTGCGCCTTCCTTGACTATCAGTCTGGTTTTCCATAGGCAGAATTCATGGGTCTCTAATATATGGAACTTCCTTGTTCTCAGTTTTCACCCTCGGCAAGTCTCACATTTAGCAAAAAGGGAGGGTGTCTTCTATTCTTATTTCTGTCTTTTTGGTATCTCCCATTGGGACAATTGTCAGAACAACCTAAACCATTCCCCTAATCATCTTCACTGTCTTAACTACCTATATCTTTAAATCATAGATCCACATAGGAGCCATGGCTCTGTAAAAATAATCCTCACTATGATCTGCAAGTAAACTGCCCAGAGATGAGTGGGATTTCCCCACGAAACAATCACACTCTAGCAGATACAGTGGGATTCTAATAATTACACCGTGACAAATGCAGTAAGAACATGATAACAGCAAGCCGGAGAAGGCACAGCAGAAGCAAGGGGCATTCTGGAGACGACCCTCCCCCATTTGCCTCCCTGGGGTACGTTCATCATCACAGCTGTACTAACCACTGAGCAGTACTACCTAACTTCCATTGCCGACTGCAGCTCCTCTGGCATGGTCAAACGAAGACAACAAACTCCTGAGATATCACTTCCCAATTGCCTGACCAAGGCTTATTTTTAAAACACCTATTTTTCTGTATATGTTTGTGTTCTGTGTATGCAGGTGCACAGGTGTGGCACAAGTACATGTACATGTGTGTGCTGTGTGTGCAAAGGGCAGGGGACAGCTGGGGTGTCATTCTTTAAGTGCTGTTCACCTTTTTTGCTTTTCAGATAAAAGCTCTCACTAATCTAGACTTTGCCAAATAGCTTAGGCTGGTTGGCCAGTGAGTCTCAGGGTCTCCTGTTCCCACCTCACTTGGGATTCTGTGTGTGTGTGTGTGTGTGTGCGTGCACCACAGTGAGTGGTGGCCAGGCAACAACTGTTGGACAGTAATTCGTTTTTTCCATCTTGTGGGCCCAAGAGATTGAGCTCAGTTTATCAGGCTCGTGTGGTAGAGTGGTTTGAATGGGAATGTCCCCATAGGCTCAGATATTTGGATACCTGGTCCCCAGTAGGTGGCGCTGTTGGGGAGTCGGTGCAGCCTTGCTGGAGGAAGTATGTTAATGGGGGTGGTTTTGAGATAAAGCCTCCGCCATTTCCAGCTTGCTCTCTCTGCCTGAGCTTATGATTGAGAACATGAGGTCTCAGCATCCTGCTCTGGCTGCTGTGCCTGCTTCCATGCCACGATGGACTCATTCCTTTGAAACTGTAGCTAAGATAAAAACCCTTTTTACTGCAAGTTGTCTTGGTCACAATGTTTTAGAGCAACAACAGAAAGGAACTAAGTCACCTGGCAAGTGCCTTTTGCATCAAACTATCTCACTGGCCCTGGGCCTGGCCTTTTCCATAAGGCCTGGGGCTGGAACTCACATCCTTGTCCTCAAATGCTTTGGTGACTGAGCCATGCCCCAGGCCCCACACTTGTTGGCAGTACATCTGTCCTGAGACAGTGTGCATCTCTCTGTGTGCATCAGAAATACTGTAGGATGGTGTTGGCTCAATATTACTTCTCCAGTCCACATCAAGAGTGTCACATTAGCATTTGAAGGTTGGCCACAGGAGGAGGAGTTACACAGAAGGCAGAGCACATGCTTTGAATCAGGGTTCTCCCCCAAGAGCACTTCTTGTTAAACACCCACCCTGGCATCACTGCCCACCTGATGGGTCTGTCCCCTTCCAGAGCACAGCAACTGATTTTCACCACAGCCCTTACTCCCTCCATATCACTCGGCAACGTTTTATAAATTTGCTAACACACAACCCACGGAGGCATCTCTCCATCTTCCTGCTGTTTTACATCCCACACCCCGAATGGCAGTAGGTGTAAACAGAGTCCCACAAGATAGTCTGTTTAAAGCAAGAACCACAAGTGTTGTGTGAGACGATCACGGTTGCCCTGGAAGAGGCTGATGGCGTGCTTGCTGAAGCCAGCAGAGGCTTCCATGGGGAGAAGCTTCCAGCTGAAAAGTGAGCAGTTAAGAAGGTAGAAAAGGTCGCAGTGTCGGGGGGAACTGGGGTTTTAAGGTTTGGAGGGAGCTGGAGTTCTCCTGGGACCTTGGGCCATCTGAAAATGTCTGGTTGTCAAGATACGCTGGATTTTCTGCCCGCTTTCTCCTGAGAGGAAATCAGTGTGCTAAACAGTAGAATTTTTCACTTTCCCTTAGAGCACAAATGCCAATAATTATAAATAGAAACGTATTTTAAAATGTGGCCTTTTGTGTATCCCCTGTGGGGCCACTTTTCTCACAGCGTGTGGAAGCACTTTGCCCGTGATATTGGAAATGTTAAGGGCATGAGGGGTTGCCAAGGAAGCTGTGCACGTGTCCTCCCAGAGTCTAGATGCAGGAACTGGGCACCTAATACCTGTTTCTGTCCGGGCTCATCCAGGCAAGCGTGTGAAAGACTGTGTAGGAGTGGAAAGGTGCAGTCAGTCCCCTTTGTCACGACCCTATTCCCAAACTAAAGACCAGCCACAGACGAGCACAGAAAAGCTAGCTGCAGTTTACCATGGCATGGCTACCTCATAGGTAACAACTTAAAGTCCCAGGGAACTTGGCGTGTTTCTGGGCTTGGGTCTGATGACGAAGAGGTGGCTGTGTAGAGACATGAGAGCACAAGGGCCCAGACCCATGATGGCAGTCTGAGCAGACCCATCAGGGCCCTTCCGTGTTGTAGCATTTTCTCGTTGTGACTGCCAGCCCGCAAATAATGTCATGGCGACTTATTAATTATGAAAGCCTGGCCTTAGCTTAGGCTTTTTTTTTCAACTAGCTCCTTTATTGTCTTTCTTGCTTTTTTAAAATTAAATTCTTTCATTTATTTTACACACCACCCGCAGTTTCTCCTCCCTCCCTCACTTCCCATCAACAAGTGGAAGAGGGCCTTCCAAGGAGACAGGAGAGAGGAGCCTTTAGAGATGGTATGGCTGGCTCTGAGGACAAAGGCTTTGTAGGACCTGCTTTGGGGAGATGGGTTCTGGTTTCTTTTTCCCTCCCCTCCTTCCTTTCTTCCTTCTTCCTTTTTTCTTTCTCCCTCCCTTACTACTTCTCCCGTCCTTCCCCTTCTTTCTTTCTTTTTTCTTTCTTTCGTTCTGTCTTTTTAAAAGTAGTGTGTATGTGTGTGTGTGTATGTGTGTATATGTATGTATGGTATGTGTGTGTGTGTGTGTGTATGTGTGTGCTGCAGGTTGACATCAAGTGTCTTGCTCTATTGCTTTTCACCTGTTTGTTTTTTCTGAGGCGCTGTCTCACTATGTATCCCTGACTGTCCTGGAACTTACTATGTAAACCAGGCTGGTTTCCAACTCACGAGCTCCACCTGCCTCTGCCCCCTGAGTGCTGACTCAAAGGCGTGCACCACTATGACCAGCTCTGCCTTGTCTTTCCAGATGGTGCCTCCCACTGAGCCGGCAGCTCATAGATCCAGTTGGCTAGAGCAGCGGGCTAGGAAACCCCAGGGAGTCTCATGTCTCTGTCCCTCCTGTGCTGGGGTTATAGGCACACTGTCATGCCTGCTTTTTATGGTGGTGACGGATATTCAGGTCATGTATATGCAGCAAACATTTTTCTCATCAGCCCGTCTCTGTAGCCCAGGAGTTGAGGTTTCTCTGACTCACTTTAGGAGAGGGAGCAGCAGGGTCCTTCCTCCCACAGCATCCCAGTCTTCTCTAACTCCGAGCATGCAACATGCCAAGGCAACACATTTGAGGTGCTATATTCTGACAAGTCATCAGAATCAAAGTTGTACGCAGTTGTAATCACCGCTGCCTCTCTCCCTCAGAAGAAATGATGTTATTCCGAACTGTGGGAAAACACAGGCTTGGCATGAGAGAAGCTCAGATTCCGTTCACAGCGTGGGAGACTCTCCCATCCTCTCGGGGTCTCAGACTAAGAGCTTGGCCATTCCACAGAGACCCGAGGAGAAAAACATTTACTCTCTGCTTTACGTCTTTTGCATCCTCCCCTCTTCCCTTCAGGGTTACCAACTCCAGTTTCCCAGCTATATTTTGTTCTGTAAATGTCAGCTGACCAGCCCCAGGGAATTGCAACAGCATTTTGTTCCTGTGTCCTAGGCTTCTCAAGGCCCCTGAGGAAGATAGTCAGTCTGAGTTCTCTCCTCTGATCCAGGGGTGCAGTGGAGAGCGGGGCAGCTGATCTCTCCTGGGGTGGAAGGTTCCACTTCCTAGCTAGAATTCCACTTCCTGGACTGAGAGCTTCTGTTGCCCTCCATACCCACCCTTCTCTCTCCCCATCTGCTCACGGTCTCAGGGGGCTGCTCGTATACAGCGCTTGTTGTCCCTGGCCTGTGCTCGATTCAGCAGGAGAGGGAGAGGGATGCTTGGGTGAGACGAGGATGTGCATTCTTCTGGCTGCCTCCCTGGGCCTGTCAGGAAGACCCATCTTTATTCAAAACTGCCTTCCCTGGGTCTCTCTTCTTTGTCTTCGGGTTTAGTTCCTGTGTCTCTGGCAGCCTTCTGTGCTCCCATCTTGCAAACAATACCTTTGCACATATTTATTCTTTTGAAATTGTGTCAGTCTGGAAGGGCCGTCTGTTTTCTGCTGGGGCACTGACGTGGTCGCACCATAGCCCCTGTGGACAGTGAAGTGTGCAGCGCTCAGGCAGGGTTTCTCACGTTCAGAAGCATTCAGATTTCTCCATGAAACCCATGGTGTCTAATGAAAAGTGAATTACAGCTTAAGATTTCTCCAGGTCGCTCATATCCATATCATATCCATAAGGATTCTCTTCAGTATAAACTTCCTGCTATACAGTGCCATGAATTATTCCTAAAAAGGGGTTTCCACAGTGAATGCATTCACAAGGCTTCTCTGCATGAGTTTCATGATGCTTGATGCGATGGAAGTCTTGACTACAGCCTTCCAACGCTCCCCGCACAGGGCTTCTTGCTCAGGTCGAGTTTCCCTTCTTGAGTCAGAGAAGTGTGTCGTTAAACTTCATTTCTCAGGCTCATTTCTTCCTTAGCACTTGTCTCTGCTCTGGATTCTCGAGTGGGTGGTGAAATTTGACTTCTGCCTGAAGTTGTTGCTTGCCTGTGTTGGTGGGACCCTTGCTCCATTCTTGCCTGAGCTCTAGCAGGACAGTTTTGCATCTCCACGGATGGGATGAGGTCCTCTTTTTACAGGTCCCATAGCCGTTGGTCGAGTCTAATTTATGCATCAGATTTGCTCTGGGGGGGTGTCACAGAGTGGGATTTTCCGTCCTAGGGAAATGAGTTGACAGACTAAGCTCAAGTGTCTCACAACATTGTTACATTTGTTGTTGCTCCCTTGGCCTGGGCAGTTGATGTTGTTGTTATTGTTGTAACTCGATGTTGTTCGTGTGCAAAGTCTTCCTTATTTTCCTAGCTGTTTTATACCAGGCCCCCACTTTTTGTAGATTATAAAATGTAGAATATAAAGCAGGATTTTTTTTTGCAAATCTTTCCACTTATGTAAGGAACAAACATCTTCAGTGTTTCTTGGAGTGGACTCCTTTACTTAGGTGTTATAGTAATCTCAAATGCAAGTATCCTCCCTTAGTCCCTGTCTTTCCCAAAGTCCATCTCTTTCTCTTTCTTCTCTTTCTCTCTCTTTTTTTTTCCTGGAGCTGAGGACTGAACCCAGAGCCTGGTGCTTGCTAGGCAAGTGCTTTACCACTTATCTAAATCCTTAACCCTTCATCTCTTCCTCTTAACATTTTAAACTTTTACTTTATTATGTGTGTATGTGTCATACATACCTTGACATATATGTGGAAGTTAGATGGGAACTATTGTTTGTGTGTGTGTGTTATACATACCATGACATATATGTGGAAGTTAGAGGGGAACTATTGTTTGTGTGTGTGTGTCATACATACCATGACATATATGTGGAAGTTAGAGGGGAACTATTGTTTGTGTGTGTGTGTTATACATACCATGACATATATGTGGAAGTTAGAGGGGAACTATTGTTCGTGTGTGTGTGTGTCATACATACCATGACATATATGTGGAAGTTAGAGGGGAACTATTGTTTGTGTGTGTGTGTGTCATACATACCATGACATATATGTGGAGGTTAGAGGGGAACTATTGTTTGTGTGTGTATGGCTCATATATACCATGACGTGTATGAAGAGGTGTAGACGACCTCAATCCACGTGTGTCCCCTTCCTGGGAGCCAGGGTGAAGAAGTAGCCTCTACCTGGGAAGTCATAGATTGTCAGAGACAGGAATCCAAAATGAAATGTTAAAGCTTCTTTTATTGGACACAGAAATGTTGTTTCTTTATATCTTGTTGCCTAGAACACATGCAAAGCCTGAGGAGTGGGTAGGGTTAGTTCTCTCTGGAGGGGTGGGGTCAGTTTTCTCTGAGGAGTGGGTAGGGTTAGTTCTCTCTGGAGGGGTGGGGTCAGTTTTCTCTGGGTAGGATACATAAGTGAGCTACATGCGATCAGGCAGACGGTATATGCTTCTAAATGAAAGAACCAACAATGGGGATCATGGGTCCGAGTAACACACATCCTTGACCCCCACTCTTCTTTTTGCTAGGCCTGTGTCATGCAAACCACCGCTCTCTCTGTTGTCTTGATGTTCTGCCTGGTGGGCACTGTAGGGATTTCATCGCCGCCATCCAGGAGAGACGGTATTCAACTCTTTCTGTTGCATTCTGTTTCCTACTTCAATGCCAATAGTCTAGCTTCGTATTTCATTTTAGTCACAATAGGAATAACCACATCAGCAATAAAGCAAGAAAATCTAACACAAATAAAAGTCCCCTTTGCCCACAGCAGGGGTCATTGCAGTAATTAGCATATTGTATATCATTTGAGATGCCGGTCTACTAATGTTTACTTTTTGTTTGTGTACGTGTGTTTTGATGTAAGTGTGATAAAACCACAGGTCTGATCAAAAAAAAAAATCCCTTGGCACTCTCCCCTGCTCAGTTGTCCTTTTACCTGTGACTTTGAGACATTTCAGGGCATTGCTATCTTCAGATTACTCCATAACCTCCTTGGTGGCTCATGCCTGTTTCCAGATTCTTGTTCTGGGCATCACTGGAATACACTTCTTTCCCATGTGTTTTGCATCACACTCTCTAAGGTAGACATGTGATGCCATATTGTGCTGAGAACTGAATGGAGAGCCGAGCTCCTTTCCAAGGGGATTTTACCATCCACACCTGCAGGATCCGAGGGACCCCGTGACCCTGACCCCTGTGTGTCTAGTCACACCTGCAGGATCCAAGGGACCCTGTGACCCTATCTCTTGTGTGTCTATTCACACTTGCAGGATCTGAGGGATCCCTTGACCTTGCCTCCTGTGTGTCTATTCACACTTGCAGGATCCGAGGGACCCTGTCTCTTGTGTGTCTATTCACACCTGCAGTATCCGAGGGACCCTGTGACCCTGTCTCTCGTGTGTTTATTCACACCAGCAGGATCAGAGGAACCTCATGCCCCTGTCTCTTGTGTGTCTATTCACTCCAGCAGGATCTGAGGGACCCCATGACCCTGTCTCTCACGTGTCTATTCACACTTGCAGGATCTGAGGAACCCAGTGACCCTGATTCCCGCGTGTTCAGTAGCACTGGCTGTTTCTCACCTTTTCAGTTGAATTGGTCTGCAGCAGACAGCTGTGCTTCTTTCCCACATTTTCAGTCTGGACCGGTCTGGGCCGGTCTGCAGGCAGATGGCTGTGCTTCCTTTAGTTGTTAAGGGCTTTCAAATGCCAGACAGGAACTTTTCCTTTAAAGACGAAACCTGATGTGTTCGGAGAGGTAGAGACATCGCCTGAGAGCCAAAGTTAATTAAGCGTCAGTGCCGCTGCTCATGTGGCATTCACAGGTTCAGTAAACTCTTGTCACACAGAGACAGCCTGAAGGACGGTGTGCACGAAGGAGCAAAAACACACACAGAAGAGTATTTGGGTTTTATTCTAACTCAGGTGGTGAGTGTGGTAGACATCACAGTCTTATTCCACTGGCTGTTCTGAAAAGATTTGGTGTGTGGGAAAATAGGGTGGGTGTGGGGTGTGGGTGGGGCGGGAACAGGGGGGCATAGGAAGGGAGAGGGAGGCACCACTCTGAGGAGGAAAGAGTCCACAGCTCCAGGCATCAAATTCTGGGGATGCAGAAGTGGGCTTTTGTGTAAACAAAGGTTTGACCAGGTTGGGGGAGTGGGGCAAACATTTGCCTAAAAGTCTTAGAAGGTGGGGAGATAAAAAGATTCCTTGTTCTAAACATGGGTATTGTGGTATCTAATAGAAAAGATTCGCACTTAATATTTCCTACAAGTTGATACTGGAGACATCCCTAGGGCGAGGCCTGGCATGTCGTCAGTGCCACACAGGTGAATGAGTATGTTTTCATTCCTGCAGGTGAGATACGGAAGCAGACAGGGACCTTTAAATGGTCTCACCTTTGTGTTCTGTGGGGCCTCAGATCTCAACTGGCTCGATTAGAAAAGGACCTTCCATACAAACACAAAGACTCAAGTAGACTCCCTCAGAACCCATGTAAAAGTAAGCACAGGTAATGCCAGTGCTAGGGGAATAGAGGAGAGGAAGGGGAGGGGGGAGGAGTAGGAGAGGCGGGGAGGGTATATCCTGGGATTTGCTAGCCAGCAGTAAAAGATCTTGTGTCAAAATGTAAGATGGGAAAGCAATTTAGGAAAATACTGGATATGGATTTCTGGTCCATACATGTGTATACACATGTGCACCCCATTCATGTGTGTATACATGTGCACCCCATTCATGTGTGTCTACACAAGCACATATACCCAAAGAATTCATCTTCAAAGTTGCAGAAATCCAGGCATGAAATATCATTTCCTGTAAGTCCAGCAGTTCAGAGACTGAAGCCCAAGGATTGCTGCAGATCTGATGTTAGACTGGCTTGCAGAGTGAGACCCTGTTTTCAAAATAAACATCAAGAAACAACCCCGAATCCCCAAAACCTGAAGAAGTTTTACTTTGCAGAAAAGGAAGCAGACCTGGTGAAGGTCATGAATGTATCCAAGGTAACACATGTGGCTGCTGCCTCCTGGTTCTGTCTGTACATCGCGTCCTTCGTTTCTGCGTACCAGTTATCCTTGTTGCTGCTGAGAAGGCACAATTTCTATAAGAGATCTCAGAATAAACCCCCAAACTGGGAATGTGCCAAATGAGTCCCCAGAGATTCCCAAATTACCGCCCATATAACACAAGAGAATCCCTGGAGGAGCCTTGATTCTCTAGGGATAATGTGACTTCCTTAGGGTGGATGTCATTGGGTATTTTACAGGGTGATGAGACCATTGGAGTTCAAATGACAAAGGACAGCACATGTCTCAGACTCTGTTCTCTGCTCTGGCAGAACTGCCCATCATGTGTGTACCTATCCAAGTACATGACAGACTTGCCCATCGTGTGTGCACCTATCGAGTGCAGGTTTGTTCTCTTGCAGAGAACTCGGGACTCTGGAGTGGAAGGCACTGGAATTCAGAGAAACTTTAGAAGTCAGTCAAAAATAGAACGCAAAACTCATCTGTTTAAATGGTTAATGACTCGTGTGACAATCCTCCCAGCGTGGGACAGTCTGACCTTTCATTTTAGAGACTATATAATTATTAAGGTTTTTTTCCCAGGCAGCAACAATTACCTCCTGTTCCATTAAATTAAATTAATCTTTTGGGCGTGCTGAGCACAGGTCATTATCGACTCACAGAGGTGCAGAGGCGGACAGCCCCTGATGTTAGGGCTTTCCCACTAAAGGGGTATCTGTCTCAGCAGACTTGGGGGATCAGGCAAACATCAGATTTTGAAGGCTGCTTCTTCTTAAAATACAAGCTAGTTTTTCTTTCTGACCTGGTTTAAAGTTTTGATTTAGTCATTTTACTTGTTAGGGTCTCATTATGTTGCCCTGGCTGGCTTACAATTTACTATGTAGACCAGGCTGGCCAAAAATAAACGGATATTCACTTTGTGCTGGGATTAAAGGTGTGTATCACCATGCCTGGCTATTTGTTTATTAATTGTTGAAAGGATGGCGTGGAAAGACATTTTTATATTTATTTAGTTTTCTGTTTGGGTGTTTTGCCTGCATGTACATCTGTGTACCATCTGCATGTCTGGTGCCCTTGGAAGGCAGAAGAGGGAGTTAGCTCCCTTGGAACGGGAATTATGGATGGTTGTGAACTACCATGTGGGTCCTGGGAAATGAAGCCACATCCTCTGCAACACCAATAGGTGCTCTTAACTGCTGAGCCCTCGCTCCAGCTCCATTTCGTTTTTTTTTTTTTTTTTTTTTTTTTTTTTTTTTTTTTTTTTTTTTTTTTTTTTTTTTTTTTTTTTTTTTTTTTTTTTTTTTTTTTTTTTTTTTTTTTTTTTTTTTGACGGAGGGTCTACTCTTCTCTTTACTTTGACAAAATTCCTGAGAAAAAGCAAGTTGGGGGAGGGAGAGTTTATTTTGGCTTATGCTTTGAGGGGACACGGTCTGTCAGGACCTGGAAGGTGGTAGGGGCGGGAGGATGAGACAGCTGGCCATGTTGTATCCATACTTGGGGGGCAGAGAACGACGCACACTGATACATAGCCTATTTTCTTATTTTGTGTTCAGACTGGGATCTCAGTCCAAGGAATTATGATGCCCACACTTAGGGTGGATTTTTCCAGTTAGCCTAATCTAGAAAATTTTTCATAGACCAGCCTTGTCTCCTGATCGTAGAATCTTTCAAATCGACAATATTCACCACCTGATGGTTTAAGTTTAGTCATGCTGGCCTGGAACTCACTATTTAGCCCAGGCTAGTATCGAACTGGCAGTGATTCTCCTGCCTCAGCCCTCCAAATGTGGGGATGATGGGCATGAGCTACCATGCCCAACGAAGAATTGGTTTTCTAAGATAAAGGGCAGGCTTCTTTCTTCCTTCTGTTGTACCATGGTGGAAACTGCTCAGACTTTCAGCTCAGTCCCATGCATCCCCAGCTTTGCGTCCTTCTGCTGTGTGGCCCTGGACACCTCTGCCCTTCTGAGCCCGACTCAGCAGCAACATAACAAGCATGATTTCCATGTTGTTGAGAAGAAAATGAAGAGAGAAAGCTTCGCGACCCTTCTAAATCTCCTCAGAGCGTGTCATGCATGCCTGCAACAGAGCTAGTGCCCAGTGGGTGAGCCCTGGTCACTGTCACTGAGGGAGAAGGTGCTGGCTACATGTGTCCGGAAAACTGCAGGACTGGGTGCCACCTTAGTTATGTTTCTTGTTGCCATGACAAAATACCTGATGTTCATTACTGAATGAAGGAAAGATTCATTCCGGCTCAGCCCTGGAAGGGCTACCATCCATCCTGGTGGGGAATTCTTGGCGGCAGGAGTGATGAGGGAGAGAGGGAGGGAGGAAGGGAGAGAGAGAGAGAGAGAGAGAGAGAGAGAGAGAGAGAGAGAGAGAGAGAGGAATGCTGGTGCTCGGCTCACTTTCTTCCCTTTAGTCCAGGATCTCAGTCCATTGAATGATGCCAGAAAGAGAGCAGAACTTCCTGTGTCGACTAACCCAGTCTGGAACATCCCCTGTAGGTGTGCCCAGAGGTTGAGAGTCACAGAGCTTATAGAATGAAAATCAATCTCTCTCTCTCTCTCTCTCTCTCTCTCTCTCTCCCCCCCCCCCCCCCCCAGTTTATTGGAATTACTTACAGGCTGCAGTCCAACAATGGCTAGCTATGGATTGGAAGTCCAAGAATATAGTAGTTGCTCAGTCCCACAAGGCTGGGTGTCTCAACTGGTCTATATATGCTGGAATCCTAAAGAAGTAGGCTCCAATGCCGCTGAAGGAATGGATGTGCTGGCCAGGCAAGGGCAAGCAGGTGAAGAATGAATGAACCTTCCTTCTTTCATGGTCCTTATAAAGGCTTCCAGCAGAAGGTGTGGCCCAGATGAAAGTTGTGCCTTCCTGCCACAAGATCTGGACCACAAGCGTGCCCTCCATTTCTGGGTTCTACTTCATTCCAGATATGGCCAAGTGGACAACCAAGAATGGCCACCACATCTGTCTTGTCAGTTTGACCATCAGTATTAACATCACAGTTTGTTTCCCTTCCTTTCCCTTCCTGCTTTGCCCCCTCTGCCTTGACTGCTAACTCTGCCTGTCTGCATCCCCCTCTCTTGTCCTATACCTTGTCACGATGCACGTTCTCCTCTAAGTCACACACATTGGTTTCGTGGGGACAAAGTCCCACAGTCAGGTGACTCAAAGCAACAGGAATTTATTCTGCCACCACTCAGGAGGCAGAAACTGGAGATCAAGTTGTGAATAGGACATCCTCCCTTGGAAGGGTCCAGGCCAGGGACCCTCCCTCTTCCGGCCTCTGGTGTGATCAGCTGTGCTTGGCTTGTGATGATGCAGCTCTAACTTTTGCCCTCTGTCCCCTGGCCTCTTCTGAGGGATTCCGTGTCCCTATCTCATGTGTGCCCTACCAAGGATGTCTCCTATAAGGAGTGATTTCCTCTTGAGCATCCTAACATAATTACATCGTTAAAGACTCTTCCAAACATGGAATGTTCTTGATGGACATGAAGTTTTTGAGGTACCCTGTCACTAACTGAGCCACTTAAGGAGAGCAAAGGTGCCCCTGGGCACCCAGACAGGGCCCAGGTGCCATGGCCAGAGCTCATGTGTGCTTTGTGTGACCCGAGGATGTGGCTGTTTCTCTGCTCCCTATTTCAGGTACATCAAAGAGGCTAGGAGATGAAGCCCATTTATTCCACACCTCCACAGTGTAAAACACACACAATTGACGTGTTATCTCTAATGCACTCACTGATGTAAGCATACTTTCATGGGGGAACCTGCATTAAGTTATTACCAAATGGTAAGATTTGGCTCCAAACAATCTGTCATCCAGAGCTGAAATCAGCAGTGAGTGGGTTTGTGGCTTCCTCAGAGTTATTTTGCAGTGAGTTTGGAAACATGAGGAGGGGGAGCAGGAGAAGGGGGATGCTGAGGGTAAGAACTGTGGGGAGGGCAGGCTAGGCAGGCTCTCTTATCACCATCCTGCCACAGTGTGTCATGCTGGAGAGGCTCTGACTTAGCTTGATCTCCTAACCTAAGTACTTCCTGTGTTTAACTGAAATGGAGCCTGGTAGTCTCACTGTAGACCCACCTCTGGGTTACAGACCATGAAAAGCATCCAGGTCCATCATCCTATGTTTTGTAAGAGACGAAGCCCATTTGGCAAAACAGCATCAGCAAGTTCTCCACCAAACCAAAACAAAAAACCTGATTTCAAAATCAAGCTTTTAACTAAAGCTGTTGAAAACACATGGTTTCACTGCTGTCAACAACAGCACAGTTTGCAATAAATCCGTGGGTGACTTTTAGAACCCCTGGCCCTTAAGAGCATCACGCTGATTGGTTGCTTGGTTGGGGCATTGACTCTTAGCCAGTTGGTGCCTCAGCTTTTCTGTTTGTAAAAGGACCCAATAGACACTTTCTACCTTTGGGCGTGGGAAAGAGATTGAAGTAAGAGCAGAATTTCATAGGTTAGTGCATTTAAAAGATGCAGAATGGGGCTCACTAAGGCCCTGTGAGGTATAATTTTTTCTCTCCATGGTCATGTCATCACAGTCTGTCACCATCCTGACCTCACCATAGTTAGGGTCATGACCACAACACCAAGATTTCTGCTGTCTGTCATCACCAATTCCAATGAGCAGAGACAAGAACTGAATCTTTTTTCCCCCAGGGAAGAAAATGTTTTATTTCGTCTTATATCTTGTAGTCATCACCCATGGAAGTCAGGGCAGGAACTCAAGGCAGGAGCCTGGAGGCAGGAATTAAAGCAGAGACCATGGAGGAATGAGACGTACTGACTTGTGCTCCATGGCTCCTTCAGTTTGCCGTTTTTTTTTTAAGCTCTACATTTTTCTCTGCTTCCCTCCCTTTCTCTCCCCTCCCCCCTTCAACCCTATCCCATGGTCCCCATGCTCCCAATTTACTCAGGAGATCTTGTCTTTTTCTACTTCCCATGTAGATTAGATCTATGTGAGTCTCTCTTAGTGTCCTCATTGTTGTCTAGGTTCCCTGGATTGTGATTTGTAAGCTGATTTTCTTTGCTTTATGTTTAAAAACCACCTATGAGTAAGTACATGTGATAATTGTCTTTCTGTGTCTGGGTTACCTCACTCAATATGATGTTTTCTAGCTCCATCCATTTGCCTGCAAATTTCAAAATGTCATTATTTTTTTTCTACTGTGCAGTACTCCATTGTGTAAATGTACCACATTTTCCTTATCCATTCTTCGGTTGAGGGGCATTTAGGTTGTTTCCAGGTTCTGGCTATAACAAACATAGTTGAGCACATGTCCTTGTGGCACTATTGAGTATCCTTTGGATATATACCAAAAAGTGTTATTGCTGGGTCTTGAGGAATGTTGAAGAACTGAATCTTTAAGTGTATTTTATTCACAAGTCCGGTATCTGGGACGACATCATAGAAATACCCTTTATGTCTCATCTCCAGCCAGTCGAATATTCAAAGAGGGGGAGACAAAGGCACTCAGTCATTCTAGAGCTCGGTGTTGCAGCTCTGGTTAGGTGACCACCTCATCCCTAAGATGGCTGTGTTAGTTCCTCTTGCCTTACCATCTTTTGCTCATCTCCCTCATCACTCTCTCTGTATGGCTGGTTCCACACTCCCAGGAATAGTGCCATAAATATGGCCCTATCTGTGACCTTGGTTGGTATCTGCTAGTCTCAGTCCTGTGTTCCTCCAGGTGCTATCTGTGCTGGGAAGTTAACTCATTAGAGTTAGTCATTAGCAGTGTGTACGTGAAAAGCTACTCATAATGTGTATGTGAGATGCCTTTCTACAATATGGAGTACAAATGCTTCCTTATAATATAGAATATATTATGTCCTATACATAATATATCCATATATATAAAGCATATCATATATATAATATACTTTATTTATATGTCATATATAACAAATTCCAGGTACCATATACAATATACCATCAACATAATATGTCCCATGTATACTATATCCTATATATAATATACCCTATAAGTTATATCCTATATGTAATATATCAGAGTAGCTTTTTAGAACACATCTATCTGAGTGTTCCGAGAACTTTGATGAAAAGCCACACACTCAGCCCTGAGAGGTTCATGTGACTTTCTGAGTCTTGTTTTTCTTTGCCAAACAGGAAGACTGAATCCATCCTTACAAGGGTGCTGTTGGAACTACATGTAATATCACAAAAAGCCCAGCACACAGATTCATAGGATGCCATAAATAACACTGCCAATAAGAGTCCTTCTTGAACAAGGGCCACACCAAAAGAAAAGAGATATAGCAGAATAAGAAAAAAATGACTTTCTTCTTTGAAGTTCCTTTTAGGCGTCAGTGTGAAGGAAGGGGGCATTCCGTGATCAGATGGTGGGAGAGGGAACACTTCTTGCTGGGTCTCCCAAGCTCTGCCAGCTTTTAGAATGCAGGGCAGTCAAGCAAGCCTGGCTAACTAGGTTTAATCCTCGGATCTCAGGTAAGGTAGAAGGAGAAAAGCAACCTCAAAAGGTTGACCTTTGAGCCCCATGTGCATTTTTTGATAAAATATGTCCTATGTAAGTATGTGACATGTTTGTGTAGAAAAATTAAAGGTTGCTTATCTGAAATTCAAAGCCAACTGGGTGCACTATTTTATCTGGTAATCTATAGAGGAGACCAATGACATATATCCTGGGATTGTGTCTGATGTAGAAATGGAAACGCACACACATACACATATACACATGCAGACACCGAATGCACACACACACACACACACACACACACACACACACACACACACACACACACACTTCCCTCTCCAGTACTGCAGACTGAACCTAAGGCTTCATGCATGCTAGCCATATGCCTTCCTACTGAGCTACATTTCTGGCTGTAGCACCCGGAGCAGACTGAGGTGGGGGTGCCGAGTTGCTGAGCTGTGGTCTGGGCCCTGGAGTACTACCACTTGGCCAAGTTTACACAACCTGGCCCATGCTACAGTGGGGAGCTGGGCCATTTTGATAAGGGTTGCTGTTGTCTCAGTGGTGTGCCCTTGCAGATGGATCTGTGCAGAACTGAAGTGTCCCCTCTTGCTACCAACAAACTTACCCAGCACTGCATGTCTGGGAAATCCTGGACTTCCTGATGGTTTGGGGAAGTGAGGCAGACTCTGTTGGATCCTGGGACAGCAAGTATCTCATGTCTATTTATTGTAAACTTTTTCTTTTGTAAACAATGTAATTGATCTATATTACTATAAAATCCATGAATTTTGAGTGTATAAATGATGATCTTTAATAACTTTATTGAGTTATGCTACTGTTACCACAATCTAGATTTAGGACATTTCTATCACATCCGAAAGGTCCCTTTTGCCTGCTTATCACTGACCTGTTGCAAGGAGGGGCTGCTTGTTCATCCCGGCCGCCCAGAACCAAAATAATCACACAGAAACTATATTAATTAAAATATGGCTTGGCCCATTAGCTCTAACTTTTTAATGGCTAACTCTTACATCTTAATTTAACCCATTTCTATTAATCTGTATATCGCCACGTGGCAGTGGCTTACAGGCAAAGATTTGGCATGTCTGACTCTGGCGGCAGGCCCATGGCATCTCCCGACTCCTCCTTTCTTTCTCCCAGCATTCAGTCCAGTCCTCCCCACCTACCTAAGTTCTGCCCTATCAACAGGCCAAGGCAGTTTCTTTATTCATTAATGATAATCACAGCACACAGAGGGGACTCCCACATCAATGACCCTCATTCCTACCCAGTCCCAGGCAACAACTGATCTTTTCTGTCTATATCACTTTTTCTAGAAACTTCCAAGAAAAAGAATCACTTAGTGCATTTTATTTGAGGTTCATTCACATTGGAAACCTATTTTTTTAAGACTCAGTTTATTTAAAAGTTATGTGTTGTGTGTGTGGGTATGTGCACGTGGCCTTGGGGGCCAGAAGAGGACATCAGATCTCCTGCAACTGGAGTTACAGGGGCTGTGAGCTGCCAGACAAGGGTATTGGGAACTGAGCGCGAATCTTTGATAAGAGCAGTAATCACTCACAGCCCTGAGCCATCTCTCCATCTTCTTGTGTTGTGGGGTAGAGGCCCAAAGACCGCTTGGCATGACCAAGTCTGAACTGAGAGTCTGTATTAGTGGCCAGTGACTGCCTGGGGAGAAACACATCTCACAGAGCTGACTGGAATCCATTTTACAGGGAGCTTAAAAGCTTAACCAAGGCAAAGGACAGGGAAAAACTACATACATCCTGGTTAGCAGCTGCGGGGGGAGTAGAGCACGCGAGAGGTTTAACAGAAGCTAAGAACCCGCATCTAGTTGTTTTTTTTTTCTTTATTTTGTAGCTAAATCAAACTCCATTTACGGATTTGAAAACTTTGTTTCCTCCTATGCCAGTCAGTAGACAACCTTTTGGCTCGTATGAACATGAAGGAGTCTGCTAGAACATGGCATGGATATTAGGGAAGTCCTAATTTGTGTGAATAGTCCTAACAGTGTGAGTTGGGGTGTGGGAAGAGAGTTTAAGATAGAACTGATCGTTGATAACATAGAGAGCTCATTTTTATGGTACAGCACTGTTTTAAATGTTAGGATTCTGTTAATTTGTATTTTTCTAGTCCGTGATCCCCTTGACTGTTTTTGAGCAGTGCTGGTGCCCAGGGAGCCGAAGCTTTTGCCAGTGTATTGTGAAACCAAGGAGTAAACTGGGGAGAAGAAACAAGCCGCTTTGCAATCCATCTTATGCAAGCCCAAAATGTTGCTAAGAGTCAGAATCCAAAGTGTTCTGTGGTGATATTTTGTCTGTGATCTAACAAACAAAGCTCAGAGTGCAGAGCTAAGCCACCAGTTAACCACAGAGGCCAGGCAGTGGTGGCGCACACCTTTAATCTTAGCACTCAGGAGACAGAAGCAGACAGATCTCTGTGAGTTCCAGGCCACCCTGGGCTACACAAAATTGATCCAATCTAAAAGAGAAACAGAGCCAGGCAGTGGTGGCTCACACCTTTAATCCCAGCACTTGGGAGTCACAGGCCTTTAATCCCAGCACTAGGGAGGTGGAGACAGGAAGGGATATGGCTGGGTAGAGAGAGGAATATAAGGCGGGAGGAGACAGGAGCTCAGGGCATTCAGTCTGAGGACTTGTAGAGACAGGATACCCCATTTGATCTGAGGATTTCTTAGAGGTAAGAACTAGTAGCTGGCTGCTCTGCTTCTCTGATCTTTCAGCTTTTGCCCCCTTAATATCTGACTCTGGGCTTTTATTATTAAGACCAATTAGAAATTACAGTGTTCAAAAGCAAAACACTGCTTCCTGTCATGGGCATTGTGACTTTGCATAGAGTCTTTCAAAGACTTTTCAGTCTTTTGAAATGGATTGTTGTTTTACCTTGGAGCCCTTCCTAACTCTCTGGAGTTTTCTCCTCAGTTTTCTTGGGTCAATCTACATTCTTTTTGCTTAAGACAATTAGAAGGCGAATAAATTGGATACACTTGTTAGCTGTCTAGGAACTACTGGCTATATTTTCGGGAAAATGAAGGGATCCTGCAGCCTGAAAGAATGGATGTGTGGCTTGTGTGACTTGAGCCTACAAAAGAGCCACGTGGGAAGTGTTTGGGAGGAGAGTGGAAAATGGGAGAAAAGTGGGTCATGTTCTGGGTGTCCAATTTATTTTGAAAGCATCCCTGGTTGTCTTTTGTAGGTCTTTCTCTCCCTATTTACTGGTCCATGTTTACCCAGGACTCAAAGAACATGCTGGCCACTGTGACTAGCTCAGAGAATGGAAGCTGATACAGGCTAATGGTCCTGAAGACCTGTGCTTTCTATTTGATGTGTGCTTTCTTTTGGACTTGGATAGGGAGGTTTGGGATGGGGGTCTCTGGTTTTCTGCAGAAGCCAGTGTTGGGACAGAATCCAGTGTCCTTGGGGATTCCCTCAGTTGTTTTTCTCCTTGATGGATCAAATTCCAGACAAGGAGCGACTTAAGGAAAGATGCATTCTTTCCCAGACTTGGAACGCACAGACCACCATAGTGGCGGGGGTGGGGTGGGGTGGGGGGGGGGGGGGGGGCGGCAGGAGCGGCTTGAGCTGAGGCAGAGGGAACATAATGCTGGCTGTTCTCATCTGGGTGGATCAATCGGAAGAGAGAGGGAGAGGCGTAGGGGGAGGGGGAGAGGGAGGGGGAGGGAAAGAGAGAGAAGGAGCACTGGAAGTAGGGCAGGGCTATCCCTCCAGAAGTCTTCCTCTAGCCAGGCACCACAACCTTGGGAACAGCATCACCATCTGGGAACCAAGCACAGGGTTGGGGACGCAGGTGGAGTGGGTGGGCGGGAGTGGCCACCAGGGAACATGTCTCATCCACCATTACCTGGGTGGAGAGGGTGGGCGGGAGCGGCCACCGGGGAACAGATGGAACCTAGTACAGGGTTGGGGCGTGGGTGGAGTGGGTGGGCAGGGGTAGCCACCAGGGAACATGTCTCATTAACCGTTACCCATTTTCCACACGAGAGGGACCTGCTTCAGGAAGAAGCCAAAGGAGAGAAAGGCATCCCAGGATCTAGAGAAAGTGTTGGGTGACAGCACCCCAGTCCTTAGATGTAGACAGTTTAAATAATCTCACTCTCCAACTGACAGGCCCTTGACTCAGTCTCAAACAAATCGAAGCTGTCAGAATTTGACTGAAAAAAAAATGAACATGACAGGCTGTCTCTTACTCCTCAGCGTGTGGCTCAAACTCTTTTTATTTATTTATTCATTTATTTTTTACTGCTTTAGAACATACCACACAATTTGCATGAATTTCTGTTTTTTCAGATCTACAAAGGTCTCCTATAGCCCTGACTGCCCTTAAACTTGGCATGTGGTTGAGGATTACCTAGAGTTTGCTTCCCTGTCTCCACCTCCCAAGCATTAGGGTTTCAGTGGTGCATCTCCACACTGAACTTTTCAGCAAGGGTGGGGGTGGGTGGGTTGGGAGTTTATGAAGAGAAAGATGGTGGGCATGGCTTCTCATGAGCACGAACTGTCTCACCTCTGTTGACTTTTTCTTCTACACCTTCTGCCTGCTGGCTTGTTTTTGCCCCTTCCGGAGTTTTCTGACAGATTTTTATAACTGATGGAGTCATCTAGAGTGAATGACTCAGAGGATGGCCTGTTTGCCAGTGATTCACATCCACGCTTTGAATGCCAGTAAATCATTCACCTCAGACAAGCTGGTACCATGCAGACAGGGGCTGCAGAAAGATGATGAAGATAATTCCCCCCAAAGGACAGCTCAAAACAGTTTCATTTAGTTATGACTCTTTGGACTTCCCAGGGCATATCCTTGGGCCGAGAGACCGAGACCCATTCAATACATTTGCTTCGGCAGGACAGCCACCCTCACTGTGATTGATTTTTCAGCTGTGAGAAATTGTCCCATCTTGCCCTCATATCTCTGATGAGGGAGGCTTTGCTGGGCCAAGTACTGGTCTCAACCTAGAGCATCACTGCTAAGCTATTACTTGTTAGAAATGCAGAGCACCAGGCCTGGCCCCAGTCCTGTGTGTCAGAGTCTATGTTTCAGCAAGGTCCCAGGGGCGCTGGTGTTGTGATCTAGCTGCCCTCACTCCCCCTGACCGACTGCAGAACTTCCTTGTGGTCTGTAATTGACAAGGATGTTTGTGTTCTTTCTGGCCAGTGGTTTTCCACAGAAGCAGTAGAGGTATAAAAGGCTTTTAGCTCAGGGAAAAACAAAGGTTGCTGTTCTTCCACCGTGTCTCAATCCCGGCACACCCCACCAGTCTCAGCATCCAGGCTGTGCTGGCGTGGCAAGTGGAGGTTCCACTGAGATCTGGAAAGTGGGGATTCATGAACGGGGTTGCTCTGTCTGCCGGCTAAATCCAGGAGCGTATTGGGGAAGGTAATATGTTCTTTTTATTCATCCCCAGAGATACTCTGAGGGACATCCTCTAAAAGATTAGCAAGTATAAAGAGATGGGAAGGTGAACTGAAGGCCTCAAAAAGCAACTGAAACTCTTAAAGCAACAAGGCATGGAAGTAACAAGGAAGACAGCCAAAGATTTCAAACAAACAATAGCTCATGTTAGCCCCACCTCTCCAGCACCATGGTTATAAGTGCGCACCACCATACCCATGGCTCCAGGTTCTTTACTGACTGAGCTCTCTCTCCAGCTGTGACTGGTGACTTTTAATGAAATTAGAAGTAAGGACTAGCTAAGTGAGTCAATGGGTGCTGGGCTGTAGCGCTACAGTAAGGTTTGCGAGTCGGGCAAGGGGCTGGAGATTGAAACACACACAGAGAGACAGACAGAGACATGGGTGCCAAGAATGCCCCTTTACTGTGTTCCAAGGCAGCTAGTATAAGGTCTCCTTGACTAATGGCCATGTCCTAACTCTGAGATACAAGCCCATCAGAAACTACTCCCCTGCCATCAGGAACTCCTGAGGGTCTGGTGCTCAGAGCAGCTGTAAAACAAGTTGTTTGCTCAGAGCAGCTGCAAGCATGGGAAAACAAGTTGTTTACTCCAGCAGGCAGGAGGTCACAGGAAACTCAGGGTCTGCGGGTCCACAGTGGCCAACACTAGGCAATGTGCTAATGGAGGGGATTTCCCGTGGATTGTGTCCTTGAAATAACCTCATCAAACGCTTGAGCCAGCTGCTAGGATCGTGCCAGGTTTTCTTGATGACGAGACAGAAATTGCCTCATGATGAGGAGACGCAGTGAGAAGCAGGGCCTGGTTTGAATTCTTTTTAAACCGTTATGGCAGGCCCTGCTCGGCATTCTTAATCCATTTGAAGGAATTAAATAGGCAGTCTCAAGATCTCACCTATTCACGCATCTGGTCCTCAGATGTTCTCTGAGTCTTCAAAGTACCAGGTGCATGCAAAGGGTTGACCTTAGAAGGAAGAGGATGGATCCACCCTCCTTGGCACTCTTCTAGAGTGGAGTGGTGCTGGGAAGAGGGAAGAGGTTGATGAATACGGAGCCTCTCCTACTCCATCATGGTGGGAATGTGGTGAGAAGCTCTCAGTGGGTTTATGATGCTTGAACACTTGAGCCCCCACTGATGGTGCTGTCCTGGAAGGTTGTGGAACCTGTCGGAGGTGGGACCTCGCTGGAAGAAGTGAGTTGCTGGGGTGTGAGCCTGGTCCCGTTTCTTGCCCTCTCTGCTTCCTGATCTGCGAGGTGAACAGGCAGCCCCACTCACCTCCTGCCACAGAGCCACTCTGTTGTCACAGCTTCCTGGCAGATAGGGAGTTGTTCTAGTTTTGTTTCTGTTGCTACGATTTGGATTATAATTCTGGGTCACAGTCTCTCATCGTAGGGAAGCCAAGGCAGCAGCAACTTGAAGTAGTGAGTCCCATCCCATCAAGGGTAGAACGAGAATGGATGAATGCGTCCTTGTGCTCGTTTTGCATTCTCCCCTTCTCTACAGCCCATTATCAAGACCTGGAGAATGCCGCTGCCCGCTTTTAGGCTGGCTATACCCACACCAATTAAGACAACCCAGAGACCCGCCCGCAGACCGACCTGATTTGGGGCAGTCACTGAGATTCTTCCTAGGAGATGCCAGATCATGTTAACTGGCAAACTGACAGTTACAGAGTGTAGCCCTAAAGCAGAAGCCAAAGTAAATCTCTCTTAAGTCGCTATGACTGAATGGTGACAAGAAGCAACGTAAGAGAGACCATGGAGGACTTCTGCTTCTGGCCTTCCTCTCCAGCCTATGTTCAGGTAGTTTTCCTATATAGCCCAGACCCACTGCACGAGGCATTGGCACCCTCTGTGATCTGGGCCCTTTCACATAATCATCAGCTAAGAAAATGTACCACAGACTTGACTGCAGGCCAATCTGGTGGGGGCATTTTCTTAATTGTCTTCCAAACATGACTCAATGCTCTGGGCATTCCTTGTGAGAGACAAGGGTCACCTTTGAAGTCTGACTTCTTCCCCAAAGCCTGGATCCATTGTTCAGAGAGCCACTGTTGTGTGCTTTTTGCTGAAGATTTTATCAAGAGAGAAAGAGAGAGAGAAGGTTTGCTTTGTTTCCCATATAGAAATCCCTCTCCTCCCTTCTCCCCCTCCCCCAGACAGCCTCTGCAGCACCCCCGGGGTCCACTTGCTATGGGTCTCAGCCCACAGGCTCTCGGTATGTAGCCTCCTGCTGGAGTTCTCTGAGCCCCCAGCCAAGAGAAGCACATCTGCTCCTGGAAAGGCAACTGCCTGGACAGCACGGGCCATAGGGAGACGGAAGACCAAGGAGGGTTTGAAATCTTTTACTGGCCGAGGGTCAAGAATTCTGACATGTCTAATAAAAAATTGCTGGGAAGACTGCCTTCCTCGAGAAAATATTGTCCAAACCTTAGCGTTTCCTGGGTCTCATCAGCATGCAGGACAGTCTGTGTACAGTTCTTCCAGCGATCCTGGGGTCACCAAAGGAGAGGGGAGTGTCCCAACATACTGGCCATGCTGGCAGTGATTCCAAGGTTCTGCTTTTGTCCCACACCTTAAGTAAACACATCTCTCTGTGTGCGCTGCCGTTAGATGTTTTATGTGGTGCCTTTGGACCAGCCAGGGCTAGTGCATGGGGCAAGCACTCTCCCTGGGTTACAGCCCTCGCCCCTTTTGTTTGTTTTATGAGACAAGGATTCAGCCTCACCTAGGCTGGCCTCAGTGTGTAGTCACGGTCCTTCCTCTATCTCCCGGGTGCTGGGATTACAGGTATGAGCCACCATGCTCTATATTAAATACGTACTGAGCCATGCTAAAGGCCAAGAGTTTGTGACTTTTGATCTGGACTTCACTTCTTTCTTAGCTGGAAATCCAGGCTTTTCTGAGAATGTCACAAACAAAGATTGCAAACTGTTTATGGTCAGAGTGCATCTTAACTGCCTTACGAATTATGTGTAACAGCGATCCCCTGACCCAGGTGACCCCCTTTTGGCAGTGTCTCATTCTGTAGTCTAGGCTAGCCCACAGAGATTCTCCAATCTCAGCCTCCCACATGTACTGCCACGCCTGATTTGGCCGACGGCTTCAATCAGTCTGAATGGCAAGAAAGTGTGCCTCAGAAATCACCTCATTTCCAAAGACAGGTGGGTCAGGTGAGAACAGAGACTCCCATCTCAGCGGAAGCTAAGGGATGCATGCTGTTGCCTGCAGCCTTCTGGGTTTCTTAGAGACCCCCACTCATGTGAAGCCGGCATTCTTAAATCGTCACAGAAGAGAGAATTCCCTGTAGATGAGTCAGTGATGGAAGTTTGTTAAGAAAAGACTTGTTATTAAAAGATTTGAGTGTGTGTGTGTGTGTGTGTGTGTGTGTGTGTGTGTGTGTGCATGTGCATTCTCTGTAGGTGCTCAAGGAGGCCAGAAGAGGGTGCTGGAGTTGTAGAGACCATTATGGGTTGCCTGACGTAGGGACCTGAACTCTGCTTCCCTGCAAGAACAGCAACTGCTCTTAGCAGCTGAGCCATCTCCCCAGGCCTGAGCGAAAGGTTTTAATGCGTTTCAGTATGGATAAAAGAGGGAAAGGAGACATGTAAGAGGTGGGTAGAACTCACACGGGATGGACTTGGGCATTTCAACAGCATGACCCTGGCACTCTGCCCCTTTTCACTCAGTGTAAGAGAACAGCAGATCACAAGTCACCTCACGTCATCTACTGCAGCCATTTATTCATAGTGAGTTCGCTCTGCAAATGTATAAACTTCGTGAGGTAAACAAGCTGGACTCTGTCTTCTCTCTCACCCACCTCCAGTCTCCATCTGTCTGGGCTCTCCCCATCCTCCCGCCGCGACTTTGGCCTCTGAACAAACAGTATAACTTGTCTCGAAATGTCAGGATGCTGGTGACTGCATTTGACCAACACTGACTAGTTTGCTAACGTAAAATGTATGATTAATGTTAGCTTCAGGCACAGCTGGATCCTGGCACTCAAATGTTAGCAGCAGGAGTCTCTCATCTCATTTCTGCCGGCCTTCCTGGCTGATGGATATTGATTGCTTCCTCAGACAAACAAGGCTCATCCCCACCACCCGGGAGTCCCATATAATTTGATAGCCAGTGGCCCAGCAGGGAGCACTTCTGGTTTTGCTGGGTTTTTTTTTTTTTTTTGAGACAGGGTCTTACTCTGTAGCCCAGGCTGGCTTCAAATTCATAGTGCTTCTCACCTTTTAGCCTATTCAGTACAGTTACAGGGGTTCCCTGTGCTGTCTGGGATCAAAGGCATATCTGCTTTGGACAAGAGATGGAAGACATCAGTATGGTAGGTATAGCTCAGGCAGGCACCTTGGGGCTGTGCAGGTGGGCAGGCCCTGGTGGGGTGTCTGTGGCCCCTGAGTTGGCAATGGATAAGTGAAGTGCACACCTAATTAGTCTGAATAATAAAAGCTGGAGTCAGATATTAGGGGATGAAAGATCAGAGAAGCAGAGCAACCAAATACTGGAGTTCTTATCTCTGTGAAATCTCAGACTGACAGGGGGTTGAGCTCCTGTTTCTGCCCTGCCTTATCACTGTCAGACCCCCAGACCTCTATGGTTAACTAGTGGCTAGATCCACCCTTTGATCTCCAGGCAAACTTTATTTGTCAGAACACAAACAAAATGTCACAACAGAGAAGGATGAGTGTTGAAAGCCACCCGTGACATCTGGTTCCGCCATTCCTGAAGGCAGCATGCCAATGATAAGACAGTCAATCAAAACAATGACAGCATCACACGGGCCCAGAGCTGGGTGTGGTCCCCACCCCTCCTGAATCCCAGCTCCCAGTTCCTCAACACCCCTGTGATGTAGGGGTGAGGCCAACAGCTTCTTTCTTGGTAAATGGAGTCTGTCAGAGTCAGTCCTGTGGGACTTGTCCATGAGGACCTGTGACATTGTTCTGTGTTCCCTTGCATTTCCAGCGGGACACGACAAGCCCCCAGGACACAGCCACACTAGGGCATCCGTGGAGCAAACAAGAGTAAAAACGCCAAGTGGGGAACCTGGCAGGGCCGAGGGCCTGTGTTCCACAGTGCTCAGAACACTGAGCTCCTAGTGGGTGCTGTCTGGGGAATTTGCTTTGGTCTGAGCAGCTTGCAATGTCAGCCTCTGTCTCCACCCACACGCAGCTGGCAGCAGTGAAGATGGGCAGGCATGGTGTGATATGAACCAATGAACAGCACTGCAGAGAAGAAAGTCAGCAGAACTTTTCTGTATGTACCACTCTGCCCTGAAACATGTTTGGCAAGGGGCTGTTGAGATGACTTACTGAGTACAGGCTCTTGCTACCAAGGCTGCTGACCTGAGTTCGAGTCTCTGAACCCACACAGTAGAAAGAGAGAACTGACTCCTACAACTTGTCCTCTGACTCCACACATGTGCCATGCAAGCATTCGCACACACCCCCACACACACCAATTTAAAAGAACATGGTCTCTCGGCAGGCAATCTACACAGTAACTTTTTGTTAGCTATGTCAAAATATTCCATCAAGACACTTCAGCCATACTGTGGGGTGAGGGTGGCTTTTTCCCTTCTCATGTCTCTACTGTTTCCTGTCTTTCCACCCAGCCTCAGCCTCACTCCAAGCAAGCCCCAAACTCCCACAAAATAAATGAATGAATAAATAAAAATGTAATAATTGTAAAGTAGTGGCGGTAGATGCCTTTAACTCCCGACTCAGGGGTCAGAGGCAGGCAGAACTCTATGTGTTTGCAGCCAACGTGGTGTTCATAGGGAGCTGCAGCCAGCCAGGCCTACACAGTGAGACCTTGTCTTGATAAATAAATAAACAAGTAAAAAAGGAACACCACTGAGATCGCTTAATGAGCCTTTATAAATAAACCAAGAGACAGAAGGACAGCAGCACCCCCCCCCCCAGGACAAATACGTGAGAAGTTGGTGATAAACCATAGCCAAGAGCTGCTGGTGATGTCTCTTGGTGTTTGGTCAATGAGCGGGAGGTTGACATTCTGTTCGGAGAGATCTCGGCCACTGGGGGAGTGTAACATGAGGGCCTGTTTATTGTCTGAGTGTTTTCTGTTCTGCTCAGTTTCTGTCCTCCCACCAAGTCCCACAGCCGTTTAGCCCCAAAGAAAATCACACAGAAGTCTACATAAGTTATAAACTGATTGGCCCATTAGCTCAGGCTTTGTATTAGCACTTATAATGTATATTAGCCCATTATTCTTATCTATGTTAGCCACATGGCTCAGTACCTTTCTCAGCAGGGCAGGTCACATCCTGCTTCTTCCGTGTCTGGATAGGACTGGGGAAAGAGCTTCCTTCTTCCCAGAATACTTCTGTTCTCATTGTCCTGCCTCTACTTCCTGTCTGGTTGTCCCACCTATACTTCCTGCCTGGCTACTGGCCAATCAGCGTTTATTTAAAACATAATTGACAGAATACAGAATTGTCCCGCACCAGGGGAGGGTGTCCACAGGGATGCTCACAATCTATATCACATACAGTGAGCATGTATTTTGCACCAATTGTGTGTCAGCTACAACACAAGAGTTTTTCATATTTATTTTGCTTTGTGTGTGTGTGTGTGTTGTGTGTGTGTGTGTGTGTGTATGTGTGGATGAATGTAGGACAAGAGGTCATTCTTGGTTGTTTTTCTCCAGTCTCTGTGCTCTTTGGTTTTTGGGGCAGGGTCTCTTTCTCTCTCCCTGCCTTGGGGCTCACTGTTTCAGTTAGACTGGCTGGATTGCAAACCCCAAGGATCCTCCTGTCTTCGTCGCTGAGATTATTAATCACATGCCACCATCTTAGCTTTCTCACGTTGGTTCTGGAAAGTTGAATTCAAGTCCTCATGGTTCTATAGCAAGCACTTAACCAACTGGGCCACCCCCAGCCCTACCTGACTTTTCCCCCTGTGCTGGGAATGGAATTCAGAGCTTTGCGCATGTTAAGCAAGTGCTTTACCACTGAGCCATCCTCCAACCCTTTCCTTCTTTTTCTTTAGAGCTACCCTTGAACCATAGCTGCAGAAAGGAATTACTCAATAAATGAACCTCATGCATCATTGCGCAGCAGGTGGAAGACATAGGGCTCAAACATGCATCTGAGTTTGGACACTGGAAACCCAATTCCAAAGTGGAATCTGGGAATTAAGGTGTTGGTTGCTTACATTGTTAAATTGGGGTTCTCTGTTGTTTACATGGTTGAATTTGTAGTTCTCTGTCACTTACACTGTTGGATTTGGGGTTCTCTGTCACTTAAACTGTTGGATTTGGTGTTCTCTTTCCATCACGATATTCCTAGTTTATCTCAGAGCCCGGGAGGTAGGTGAGCAGATGAACTCAGTGGTTAAGTTCCCTGGCAGAAAAGCCTGCAGGGCCGGGGAGCTTTACTGAGGCCCTTCGGCCCATCCTAGGTGGCTGAGTACAGCAGTTCTGTGTCAAAGTGACACATTCACCATTATGCCACTGGCCTCTTAAGCTAATGGGTCATCTAATCAAATACAGAGACAATCTTTTCCAGGGGCAGTGGCCAAAATTCACCCATGTCACCTTGACAGCAGGCACAGAGCAAGACCTCCACGTGAGGTCGTCTTCATCTGGCACTCCTGTGAAAGGATGAGATGAGAGAAAGAGCCATGCAGTGGCTCTCTTCTGCGGTGACCTTGCCCCCCCCAGAAGCATTTGGCAGTGTCTGAATCCATTACTGTTAAATGGCATAACTTTATGGTGTTCCTGGCATCTTGGGAGGCAGAAACCAAAGCTGTTGCTCCATACCCTGCCTTGCACAGGATGCAGAGAAGGATATGGCTCCGAATTGATGTCTGTGGTACTGAGACTGAGAAGCCCTGGTGGGATGCAGTGCCAAGCTTCCCTGCAGATGCTCCAAGAATGATCAGGGTCAATGAAAGGGTGCCAGTCACAAGGCTAGATGTCTTGAAAATGCCTCTCCTGGGCTTAGATGTGTGTGTGTGTGTGTGTGTGTGTGTGTGTGTGTGTGTAAAGGCTAGTGGTCAACCTTGAATGTCCTCTTTAGTTACTCTCTGCTTTGCTTCTTGAGCCACTTTGATTTGGAACTTGCCAATTTGGCTAGATTGGCTGGCTGGCTTGTGAGCAGAAATAACTAAATATTCACCAAAACATGAGGACCCCCCGTAGGTTGCATTCTCTTAGTTGGAACTGAACATGTGCTTTGCTTGTTTGAGACAGGGTCTCACTGTGTAAATCAGACTAACCTGGAGCTCTGCCTGTGTCTGCCTCCCCAGTGCTGGGATTAAAGGTGTGCAATACCATGGTAGACTTGAACGTCAGTCAGTTGCTCGATGACCACTTTCTTTTCTTCATTTTTTTTTGTGGATTTCATATCATACATCCTGATCCCATTCATCCCCCTGTACCTTCAGACCCTCCCTCTGCCCTTGCACCCTCCCCTCCAAAATAAAATAATATTTAAAATAAAACCTCAAACCCAAAACCAAACCAAACTAAACCAACCAACCCAATAAACAAAATCTCGCTGTGAAATGTGTAGTGTGACACAGTGAGTCACACAGTAGAGCCTTTAGTCCATACATCTTTACTTGTAAGTGTTCACTGCAGTGAGTCATCGGTCTGGTTCAAGGCTACTGACTTCTGCTACACAATTGATACTGGGCGCTCACTGGGACAACTCATGGATACCCTGCGGTTGCACTGTGTCAAGGACATCCTGCAGCTTTGCATCTGCAGGTCCGCCCTCTTCACATGCTCTAGCAGTTCACTGCTGATGGTGATGTTGGTGTGGGTTAACTCATAACCCTGGTTCTGGGCCCACCAGCTTTCCCTCATTGTCACCACCTGGGTGAGCTCTCCAGGAGTGCCCGGCTAGCACACCCAATGCAGCAGGCAGCAGGCAGCAGGAGAGGGGTCGGTTCTCCTGCTCTCATGCCTTTGGGTCCGACTCACCTGTACTCACACCACCGGGACCAGCTCTACTGTTTGTGAGGTGCAAGCATGTAGTTGGTGAGGGCAGGGGTCAGCTCTCCTGCTCTCATGCCCCCCAGGCCAGCTCTCCTACCTGCCACAGGCTGCAAGGGGCAGGAGGGAGAGATGGCATCTCTCCTTCACCCACTCCACTGGGTGGCAGATGAGGGGTGGGCCCAGATCTCCCGTGCATGCTCACGGGGCCAGATCACCTATGCCCTGTCAACAGGGTTAGGTCTACCGTGCTGTCTGGGCAAGGTTCAGGGCCCACTCTTCTGAGTGCTGCAGTCAGTGATAGGCAGTGTCGGCTCTCCCATTCTGTGACCCTGGGACCAGCTTTCCCGACTGCAGTAGGCGTTGTTATTTAGAAAAAGCTGCACGTGAGAGAAAGACGCCATGTGGCAGAGCTCAGGTGGAGGGTTTCTTTTTTTGATTGGTGGAAAGTGAATGAGGAAAGGAGGGGAGGGGAGGCCAGCCTCTGGGGACAGGAGTGGCAGAAGAGAAGAGAGGAGAGAGAGAGAGGGAGAGGTGGGAGGTGGGCAGGGCCCTTTAAGGGAGAACATAGTGAATGCGCACAAGAGGTGTTCTTAGTTGAGGATGCACACCTCAAGGTCTGGCCAGTACAGATGCTTGAATACTAACAGCAGGTGGTGAGGGGTGAGGGGCGAAGGGGTCATCTCTCCCTTGATCTTGCCACCACTGACAGACAGATAGTTCTCACACCTTCATGGCTGGCTCACCTGCACCCCGGTCAACAGGGTCAGCTCTATGATGTTGCTCAGGCAAGGTGCAGGGCCTGCTCTCCTGAGTGCTGCAGTTGGTGAGGGGCAAGGCCAGTTTTCCCTAGTGCTGAAGCCAGGGAGGGACAGGGCTGCAGCCAGGGAGGGACGGGGCTGCAGCCAGGGAGGGACGGGGCCAGCTCTGTGTAGCCCCGTTCTCACTGCTTTCAGTGGTTACAGGAGCCACAGACCTCACCACAGAATGTGGCTGTGGCAAGGTCACGGACCCAGACATGGCCCTTGACAGCATCCCAGGCCCAGATGATACCATGGGCTCTGGCTGGCAGCACAGGCCACTCAGATCTGTATGGCCCCTGCAGTGGCACAACCGGCAGGCACTAATATGGCCCTAAGTGGTGGCCTAGACCCCTGATGTCCACATGGTCTTTGGTGGCAACACAGACCCTGGCTGCCTGAACCAACCCAGACCTAGAAAGGGTCCTTGGCAGCAGCCTGGGCCTGGATGTCACCATCGATGACCATTTTCTTAATTGACTCGTTTTATCCATCCCACATTGCTGTTTAGCAGAAGACCCTGACGGGAATCAAATAAACAAGAATGCACACCAGCAATAAGGCATATAAGGAGACAGTGAGGATGGGAATGGGTACAGCCGCGATAAGATGTGTGATGGAGCCAGGAGGTGGAAATGGCTGGGTCTTATTTACAGAGACTCAGCAGGGAGGGCGTCTCTGAGAGTTGGTGAGGGCTGAATGAGAAGAAGGACCTAATTACAGGTGGGTCTGGAGGAGAGTGTTCAGGTGGAGGAAACCTCGGCAGCAAAGGCCTGGGGCATGGAGGATTTGAGTCTAGGGAACAAGGGGGAGGAAGAATACCCTCGAGGGCGTGGGAGCCACAGAGATCAAACTGTTCCGACTCTTAGTTCAGGGGAAGAGCTGAGATTTTCCTAAGATGCGATGGGAAACCCTACAGAGTGCTCAACAAGACCTCGCTATGTTCTGCATTTTGCTTTGCAATCACACAGCTGCTGCGTGGAGAATAGATCTTAGAGGAGGACAGAGCGCGTGAAAATTGTCTCAGCCAAAGAGGGCAAAACCTCAAGATTTATAGAAAGGTATTAAATCTAACCATAAAAGATGAGCTTAAATTTGAAAGACATCAGTTAACTAAAGGATTGAGATTATGGTATGCTTTGATTTCTTGAAGTTAAGGACTTTCATTGCCTTTTGTTGGAGGGAAGGGGGGAGGAGGAGGGAAGGTGGGGAAGAGGAAGCAGAGGAGGGAGAATATATATATACATATACATAAACATACACATATATGTACATATATACACACACACATGCGCACGCACACACATACATGTATATCCCTGGCACCAAAGGAAAGCCACTGTCTATTACCTCAGTTACATGAACTAGGATGTGGCAGTCCTCACCTTCAGGGCTCCTCTTGCTTAGCGTCCACTAAAAGTCATTTACTTTAACTTCAGTTCAACAGAAAAATGGAAAAGACTGTGTTGAAATTGCACGTTAAGAGGAAGGCCACAATCACCTTCAGTGTTTACTGTGTAGGTGGCCCCACATAGAAAATTACACACACCACTTCCAATATGTAAATTCAAATATATATGTGTGTGTGTGTGTGTTTGTGTGTGTGTAAAGAGAGAAAGAAAGAGAGGGAAAGAGAGGGAGTGTGAGGGAAGGGAGGGAGGGAGGGAGACAGACAGACAGAGAGAGACAGACAGACACACACACGAGAGAGAGAGAAAGAGAGAGAGAGAGAGAGAGAGAGAGAGAGAGAGAGAGAGGCAGAGAGACGTACTTCCAGGGTTGTTTCCCCGAGGAAAGGAAGCCAGTGACAGCCTGCCGAGACCCCGGCTCACCTGTGCTTCATGGGGCCACATACGATTTTGGAAAATTGTACTAAGTAAATAATTTATTGTACCCCTTTATCCTAACTAATCTTCCTGGAAACTCATTGAGCGTTCAGAAAGTGGGGGGTTGTGCGTTAGAGCCTTCTTCTGAAGGAGCACAAACCTTTAATGCCATTCAGGTCTAACCCAGCCACCCTCCAGCTTCCACAAAGAGGGTGCTGTGGCTCACGCACTGGTTACTTTTCCCATTGCCGTGACCAAACACCTGACAAAAAGCAATGTAAGGGATGGGGTTATTTTGCCTCCTAGGTAAAGGGTGTAGGCTCCATCATGGTGGGAGAGTCACTGTGGCAGGTGGCTGAGGTAGCTAGCCATGCGTCCTCCACAGTCAGGAAGGAACGCACAGGAATTGGGACTGGGCTTCCAAATTACTTCCTCCAGGTAGGCCCTAATTTGAGACACCCAACATTAAGACAATCTTCCAAAATAGCACCTACCAACTTGGGATTAAGTGTGTAAACACATGAGCTATGGGGGACATTTCACCTGGGAACCACAGCAGGGTTGATGAGGTGACAGGGGCTGCAGAGTTGCAGATAGACTCTTTCTGTCTGCACCTGTCTGCCAAGTTCTCCTGGAAATCCCTTTAACCTGAATGGCAGAGATCTCATTGTAACCCACAGGCAGTCACAGCATCGTCTTATAGGCTGTTGCAAGGGTCCGAGCAGTAAGTGCCTAGAAAGTTCTTTCTCAGCTCTTGGCACAGGTCAACAGGACCTGCACCAGGCTTGTTTGAAAGTCTTCTGTGCCCACTCTACTGAAATGTAGTCCTCCGACCAGCAGCCAAATCCCGGGGGAGTCAGACACAGCAGAATACTCTCTCAGGACCCCACTCATACCTACAGAACCAGTGTACACCTGAGGAAGAGGCTGGGGGACTCTTGGGGTGCTCTTGTCAGAGTATACCCCCAAACTGATGCTCACAGTGAGAACTAGGACCCATTAGATTGTGGAAATCCATTGACAGCAACATGTTGGTGCCAAAAGATGTCAGCACCAGGACACAGGACACGCCCCACATCCTCAACATCCTTTAAACCCCACAGGACCACATGTTTTCACATCCAAAATGACACCACAAAGATGAAGCAATGTGAGAAATGATCCAAAAACAGAAGTAAGTGATCCTTAGCTTGTTTATGTAGAGCAAGGACATTGCAATTCCTATAGCTGGTCCTAGAGTTTCGATTTTCCATTTTCCAGATTTGCTTCCTGAGTAGCAACCAATAATTTTTTCTATTTAGTGATTGAATTAAAGTAGCGAGAACTGACGGTGGCTGAAGAGCCAGAGGCTGGGAGGTTTAGAAACTAAATGGGAGAGTTTCGGGCTTGGCTAAAGGGAATTGAACTAGGAAACACTGGCTTTCCCACTAATGTTACTTTTAAGATGATTTATTTTTATTTATGTATGTGGGTCTTTTGCCCGAATGCATGTCTGTGTACCACTTACATGCCCTATCCTCAAAGTCTAGAAGAGAGTGCCAGATGTGGAACTGGAGTTACAGATGTTTGCGAGCCACCATGTAGGTGCTTGGGCACGAGCAGCCAGTGCTCTTAACCACCAATCTATCTCCCCAGCCCTAGACACTATTTTCATACCATATACTTAGATCCTGTACTGTGTTCATGCGCAGGAGGCACAGCATGACCCAGGGCCGGAGCACAATATCACACGTGTTCAATGGTCACAGAAGCTAAAGCCTTTATTATCTCTGAGCATCACAGTCAAAGCAAGGAACAAATGATGTGTGCTATCATGTTAGCAGGAGCGGTTCAAGCGCAGCCCCTCCACCCTGTGAATTTGAGAGGAGGAAAACACAAACAGAGGGGGAGGCACTAGCTGAGCTTATCTAGGGCAAGAAAGGATGGAACACAACCTCTTTTATAGATACTGTTGAAATAACCACTTGATGGGCATGCAGTTACCAGGAAGGTGGGGGGAATGAGCTTGGGAGGAAGGAAGGAAGGGATCTGGAAGCAGACCCAACTGCTTGAGCCATCATCAATGACAGGAAAGCGTTTTGCAGTGAAATGCTCACCCTCCTGCAAGCAGACAAGCAACAGTAGAGACCCCTTCTTTTTTTCCGAGTAGCATCTACCTTGATATGGTGAGGTAGCAAAGTCCAAGGATGCAGCAAGGATCTCTCACTGACCATAGCACTTTGATTTATTAGGTTTTGAAACTTAGATTTAATGAATGAAACCCCAACAATAATAACAACCCTGAACAATAGCGCAGAAAGAAGGGAGTCGCGTCTCCATGCTATCTTTGCAGGGTAGGGGGAGGCTGGCGTGAATGTGAGTGCTGGAAGGGAGAAATGAGCATCACATCGTTTTTACATAATGGTAACCACATGAACGGAAACCCAGTCTCTCTCAGAATGTGTGCAAAGCTCTCCATGTAGCAGACAGCTGGAGGTGGTAGCTCTGAGCAGGTTTGCTTGCCAGAGATCTGAGCACACACGTTCTGGTCACGAGCCCTCCTGGATGACTGGCTTGGAGCACAGTTACTGGCACAAAGCGGAGGAGCAGGCAGGAATCAAGGGTCCTGGGTGCCCAGCAGTGAACACAGACGACACCCAGGGCAGCCTTCGCTGTTTCTTCCAGAGACCATGTGGGAGAGTAGACTCTGACTTACCCACAAGCAGATCTTCACAGACAGCCTATACTCTGCCATCTTCTCTTTGCCAAGGGCCACCAGCTTACAGATGAAGCCAAGCACAGTCACGGCTGCCAGCATTCTGTATGTCCCTTCTGAGTGTTGTTTTTTGTCTCTAAGCCCCTTGGCTAGATATGGAGCACCTCCCCTGGCACCCTAGCCCAAGTTCATGCCATTGCAGCCACAGAGAATCTCCTTGAATGTGTTGCGCAGCTCCATGCTGCGGAAGGCGTAGATGAGGGGGTCGATGACAGAGTTGCACATGATGAGGACCAGGTAGGTGTTGAAATGGGCCGTGTAGCAGATGCAGTAAGGGTTGGTGGGGCAGGTGATGATTAGGACCAGGTGGAGGAAGAAAGGTGCCCAGCAGAAGATGAACACCCCCAGCAGGATGGTGATGGTGACAGCCCCCTTCATGCATGAGTGCTGCTGCGGGGCCACCCCATGAGCCGGTGGCAAGGCAGCAATGCGCTGGACGTGGAGCCTGGCAAAGAGGAACATGTGGATGTACAGGGTGCCCATGAGGAGCACCATGGCGAAGAACATGGTGATGAGGCACACGATGACCATCTTGCTCTCCGAGTAGATGATGAACATCACACCGCAGATGCCACAGCAGACCCAGATGGCCACGATCAAGGTGAGGGCCTTCCTCACGGTCATGATGCTGTGGTAACGAAGGGCATAGAAGATGGTGACATACCTGTCCACGGCGATGGCCAGGAGGTTGCAGATGGAGGCCACCAGGGAGATGCAGATCATGGAGTCGAAGATGTTGTCCATGTGCTGGATGAACTGGTCCTCCAAGGTCAGGGAGTCGCTGTTGATAATGGCGATCATGATGGTCTCCAGGGAGTTGGACACACTCACCAGCATGTCGGCTACAGCCAGGCTGCAGAGAAAGAAGTACATGGGGGAGTGCAGGTTGCCATTCCTGACCACAGCCAGGATCACCAGGATGTTCTCCATCAGGCTGATGATGCCCAGCGCCAGGAAGACCTCCGGTTTGATAAAGACCTGCTCGCAGAACCCGCTGCCACTCCGGTTGCTGGCAGAAGGGGCTGCAGGGTGCTCTGAGAGGTTAGGCAGCATCGGATAAGCAGAGAACAGGCAACAGGAAGAGTTCATGGTTAACAGAGGGGTGAGTCCCAGCTGCGGCTCCTGAGGGTCCTGAGCAAGCTGCTGGGAAACACTCTCCTTCTAGGTGTTTCTCTTGTGGATGCTGCCCAGTCTAGACTTTAGGAGAGAGAGAGAGAGAGAGAGAGAGAGAGAGAGAGAGAGAGAGAGAGAGAGAGAGAGGGAGACTTGGAGACATAGAAAGAAGTTTCCCTGCCTCTCCAACAATCAGCGCAGATCTGCTCAGCCTGCCTCATCCCCTGTCGCTCCAACTCTCTTTCTCTCCTGGGCTCCTCTCAGAGCCCCACCTGACACCGGTTGCTACAGTTACAGCTCTACTCTTAGCGAGGTAGGGGATGTGGGACTTGACGCTGGATGTGAGAAGGAAGAGAGCACTCGGATTTTATGCATCGGAACTCCTACTTCATCTCCAGCGCAGCAAAATAACCACTGAGCAGCTAGCACCGCCTGACTGACAGCAGGTCCGGACTCTGGGTTCCGTTCCACTGGGGAGATGTGGAAGCGGACTGGCGCCCTCTGCAGGCAGGACTGCTCCTCTGCGCTCGTGCAGGTAAAGAGGGGTCGTATTCATTCCTGCCTGAATGCGTTTGTGGGTTGATTTGGGATTTGAAAAACAATACTGCTATGTGTCAGGTCTGCACTGGGTGTAAGGGATACAGAAGTAAGCAAGAGAGTGCTGGCCCAGCCTTTGCCTCATAACCAGAGACTGGTGTGGAGAACTGGAAATTAGAGAATAGCACACAGGTTGGCAATATTTCAGGCTTCCTTCAGAAACTCAACAGTTAAGCAAGCAACACAACAATTCGGGTTACATCATTTTTTTTTTTATTTCTAAGAACATATAAAAACCACACTTTAACTAATAGTTCATTAACTATGCAATGTAATATGTCTAAGACACAATATGCATGCTTTAATTTAAACATAGTTTATTACCACCCATTCCCTGGTTCTTCAAGGAGGCCCAATCTTTTTGCTATGGGAGGATTCCATAGCAAATGCCTTGCTCCAGTGTTGATGGCTCCTGATTGGTCAGGGTATGATTTCTGAATTTGTTTGGGCGGGGGGCGTTGATCATTGTTACTTTCTAAGTTGCATCAGCATCTGGGCCTGGTAGTGTTGTAGGCTGGTGTGAGCAGACGTTTGTTTGTGGAGAGTTGGAAAGGGCAGATTCACAGCAAATTATCTTGGGTTTCTATATTTTCTCGAAGACAGGGTCTCATGTATACCAGGTTGGCTTTGGACTCACTACGTAGCCAAGGCTAAGTGTAGACTTCTGATCCTCCTGCCTTTGTCTCCTGGCTGCAGGGATTATGGGCACATGTCACCACACCTTGTGTATGTGGTGTTGGGGATTGAATCATGGGCGTCATGTGTGCCGGGTAGGCACTCTACCAACTAAGCCACATCTCCCGGCCTGTTTGGCTCTGTTTAGACCATATATAGTAGTCATTTAATGCCCGACTCTGTGTATGATGTAATGTCCTGTGGCTATCCCCTGTCACGTGGAACTTTGGAAATGTGTTAAATTAGCAGAGCAAGAACTAGCGTCTGCCAACTCCAAAGAGAAGCATCTCATCACACAGCACTGGGAGCCTAGAGCAAGAAATCCCTCCACTTTGCTATAACCTGCCTACAAGTCACCCCCACTAATATTTACCTGGATTTACTACTGGATTTTTTAAAATTTTGTATCTATAAAGCTTACCTGGATTTTTTTATTTTGTATCTATAGATACAAAAAACTTCAGGAAAACATTTAAACACTGGAACTTGTTGCTTGGGCAAACTGAATTCATAACTACCAGCTATGGTCACTCATGTTTGGCTCCAGAATAAGCTACCTCTTGTCCCTTTTGAGGTGAAAGTTGCATTTTGTTTTGACACCAGGACGCTGATGCAGGGGTGTTTTGAGTTCAGGTCTTGCTTGCGCTTCAAAGTGAATTCAAGGCTAACCTGGGCAACTTAGTGAGACCCTGCCTCAAAATTTAAAAAAAAAAATGAGATGAAGGCTGGGGATACAGCTCAGTGGTAGAGCACATTTCTAATACATAAGAGCCCTGGGTTCAGTCTCCAGTGCTCCAAACCAAACCAAACCAAACCAAACACTGGATCACAGTGATTCTTCCTCCCAGCAGGGACTTTTCTCTGTGGTGTCCCATGCTCTCACCCACCACAGAACTTCTATTTTTAGATGGGGGTTGTTGCTCTCAGCCCCTGCTGCTCACTCACCAGCTGGGTCTATGTGGTAGATACAGGAGAATGTGATGGAATGTCAGGGAAGTCTAAGAGCCCAGGGGGGAGGGGCGGGGGGAGAAGGGGAGGGACTCTCATCTGGGTGGTCTAAGAGCCTTCTTAGACTGAGGAATATGTAGGTTTTGACTTCTCTGAAGAGGTGATACCCAGTGTGGAGGTTGGTGAGGTGGAGGCTGGGGCTGAAAGATGTAGAAAGGGATCAAGGGAGGAGTTTCATCTGGCAGGGTTGACAGAGAGGAGGGTTCTGGGCAGAGGTACTACTGTACTTGCAGTCTGGAGGGAATAGCCATCTGTAGCAGGTGGGCATGAGGACCCCACTAGATGTCTGAGTCAGAGTCATCCAGGGTAGTATGAGCCAGGCATGCACCATTTTGTCAAACCCCTCCATTTTTGTTGACCTGTGACAATTCTCAACTGTAGTAACTTGATTCCCAGAACTTAAGTATCTCATTTCTCTAAATTTTCCCTTCCCTGCGGACTCCCAGTAATGGCCAGCCAGGAGAGATGGTTATCGATCACCTGACATTCTTTAACTGACTACTCACTGGTTACCCCTAGCAACAGCCAACTGTGGCCAAAATAAACTTTTCAGTTCAAGTAGAAGAAAATTTAGAATACTCATTAAAACTTTGGACTGAAGAAATCTGTAACAAGAAGGCCAGCTTGTTGGGGTTTCTGTCCTGCCCAGTTCCCCAGCCATTTAGTCCCAGAGAAAATCATGCAGAGAGTCTACATTAGGTTATAAACTGATTGGCCCTTTAGCTCAGGCTTCTTATTAGCTCTTGTAGCTTATGTTAACCCATTATCCTTATCTATGTTAGCCACATGGCTCGGTACCTTTTTCAGCGGGGCAGGTCACATCCTGCTTCTTCGGTGGTCTGGGCAGGAGTGGGGAAAGAGCTTCCTTCTTCCCAGAATACTCCTGTTCTTCTGGCCCCACCTTTACTTCCTGTCTGGTTGTCCTACCTATACTTCCTGCCTGGTCAATCAGCATTTATTTAAAACATGATTGACAGATTAGAGATAATTCTCCCGCACCAGAAATCATCTTAAGATGGACAACCTCTGGTTTACTATGTAGAGGACTGTTACATGACATGAGGAGACAAGCCAGAATGGGTCCCGAATTTCTCTTATAGACAAAGCATCCTTCTGTACTAATAGAAAACAGGGAGTCGCTGGCTGAAAAAGCTGGGTAGAAGGAGTGAATTGGAATTTACCTAAAAGGAAATGTGAGTGGATGAGAAGGGCACAAAAAGGTGCTAAAACATCAGGGAGGCAGGGCAATGCAGATCATGGTGAGATTTCAGTATTGTTTCCCTTGGTGGATTGCAGGGAGTGATAATGCTGGCAAGCTCCAGACAGCATGTTAGAACTCTCTCACTGTCTTTCCAGTGTTTGCAAACAGATCCACAAGCTGTCAGTTTCTGCTAAAATAACATTGATTGGTGTTAGAAATCTCAGCCATGGCCCGAGGGGTGTGAAGCGACTCTTGATTCATTGTCAGACTTTTTATGTCATTTCTGATCCTAAGCCAGCCTTGTTCTAGTGTGCAGGAAAGCAATTTCAACCTTTTGGTGACTTCTTGTCTTCAGGGTTACAGATGGTGTTCATACCATCCAGGTCTGTGTGTTTAAGGGCACTAGTGTCGTGGACAAAGCTGGGTTACAAGGCATGCACATTTGGTACCTATGAGGTTTTTCCTGTTCTGTACTTGGCCTGAGAACACTTCTTGGTTCCCATCCTCTGGCATGCACGTCCTTTGTGGAGAAAATGGGGACTTGACACGTTCAACCTGCACCCTCATGTGGTAGCTTTTTAAAGCTGGTTTTGCTTTTTTTTTTTTTTAAAAGCCCCAAACAAACAAACAACAACTGAACATCCCAGCACTGAATCCTCACTTGGGCTCACAAGGTAACTAAAAGATAGATGAAGACTAGGCATGTCTGCCTTCGTGTGTCTACATATCTAACTGATCATGGGCTGATGACATAATGGGCTGTCACCCCATTATGCAATAGCAGCCACCTCAGGCAACTCTTTATATTAATAAGAGTGAAGGCACAATAGAGTCGCAGACTCCACTCCCTCCGGATGAGGATAACTGTCCCCCAGAGTGAGACTACATCCCGGAGCTGAAGTAACCGTCTTGGAGACTGGTGACCTCCGGGGATAACATCACCCACAGCTGAGACAATGATAGGCCAATGGTGGGCAAGATGACACCTAGGGCAAGACTATTTAATTATGCATACCTCTAGCCTCTATTTAACTGAAAGTTCAGTTCAATACTCAAAAGATAGACTGTGGGTCACATTGATTCAACCTCCTCTGTCTTTCACTATTGCATGTCTATTTTCCTTTTTATGTGTGTTTGTGTATGTGCATGCATGTGTGTGAGTATAAATGCAAAGCACATGTGTATGTGCATATGGAGGCCAGAGGTTAATCTTCAGTATTGTGTCTTAGGTGCTCTCCGCCTCGCTTTGGAGGCAGGGTCTCTCACCCATCTCAGAGTTTGTTCACTAGGCTAGGCTGGTTAGTCAGCAACCCCCAGAGATTGCATCTTCCAGCCTCTGTCTTCCCAGCACTGGGATTCCCATCAGAAACCATGCTGAGATTTGTATGTATTCACAGGAGTTCAAAATCAGATCCCCAGACTTGTGCAGCAAGCCCTTTCCTGACAGAGCCATCTCCCCATCTCAATTACTCAGCTCTTTAATTGGTGTATTGGACTGGGTGGCTAACCCTGGACTGTTGCAGCTGCTGGCTGGGGCTTTTGCCCTGAAACCCTGGCTATATTCCAACTGCTAGCGAGAACTGTGGGTCTCTAAACACCGGGTCTCCTCCACTTTCTGAGAGAACCACACAGAAGCAACTCCACATTTTAATAGAATCTTCTATAAACGAATTGGCTTTTAAAAGTAATCACAAAACATGTTGGTGTGTGCTGGTGTGTGCCATGCGGTGCTGGCACATGTGGGGATTCTTGCTTGGACTCTGTGGTCATAAATCATCCTAAGAATGTAGAGTGGATCAGAAGAAAATCCACCCAGATGTTCTTTGCACTCCAAAAGCATCTTCAGTCCTGTAGCTGGTGTGGTCCTGTTATCTTTAAAGATCCAACCTAAACGCCAACTTTAAGAAAATGTTTTCCCTCATTTTTCATATGCTAGTTTAGTTTCTCTGCCACAGAACCTCCCAAACTAGGCCAACAGTGCAACAGTGTTCTGTACACCCTTTTTTTAAGTTCTCAAAAGCACACAAAAGAGAAAAAGTGCATGAACTGGGTTTCATCAAAATGAAGAATTTTGTATTTTAAAAACTACCAAGAAAGTGAGAAAACAACTCACAAAATGGGAGAGAGGTATTGGAAACCGGGCAGCCTGATAAGTGATTTCTACTTAGAACACAAAGAAAATGTGTATAATCCAATCAGAAAGGCAGTAAATTATCTTCATTGGGTCATTTTGGATGATACCTATGTGTCACAATATCGTGTCATATCAGATCCATAAATATATCCAATTATTTACGTGCTAGTTACATTATATCACAAGTAAGTAGCAAAGGATTTGGACAGATACTTCACCAAAAGAGATATCAGATGTCCAGCAAGGAGCTGGACAGATGGTGCAGTGGTTAAGAGCACAGTTTGCTTTTGCAGAGGACCTGAGTTCAGTTCCTGGTACAGGTGTTGGAAGACTCACAGATGCCTGTAGCTCCAGCTCTGGGGGATCCAACACCCTCTTCTGGCTTCGGTCGTCAGGTATGTGCACTAAACTACACAACACACAAACACACTCATATGCATAGTTAAAAGTAATAAAAACTAATCTTTAAAAATTGTCCAACAGGCATTCAACACCATTATCCTTTACAGAAGTACCAAAATCAATTAAAATTCATTGGATTGTGAGACTTACATAGGCAGACTTTATGATTCAGTATTTTAGGTCAATAAAGTTACCTTTAAAAATAGCACGAATCTTGTATAATTAGAAGTCAAGTGTCACGGCAAAAAGGTGGCCTTGGCCAGTGGTCATGTTAGATCATGCTGCTAGATTTTATGTGGGTCTGAACTTTGCCTCGTTGGCAGATGGCAGCCTTCTCTGTGGTTTCAGCAGTCCCTTGCTGGACAGTTCCCAGTCGTTAGCTGCCTTCAAATCAGGTTTTGAGTCCACCTCCCGCATATTTGCTGAAACCGCCATCGTGTTCAGCCTAGAGACCTCTCACATGCACATCTCCTTCAGCCCTTAATGCCTTTACTGTCTTCTGCAATTATCGTTTAACCCACTAACCCCACTGCTGTGTTTTAAGCCCAACCCTGGTCTTGTTACCCTCTGAGTTAAAATTCCTCAATTTACTCCCTTTAGCTTTTTGTTGGTTGGTTTTGTTTTTTGTTTTTTTTTTTTGTTTTGTTTTTGTTTTTTGTCTTGTCAACTTGACATAAGCCAGAGTCATTTTGGGAGAGGGAACCTCAGAAAGGAAAATGCCTCCATCGTATTAGCCTGTAGCAAGTCTGTGTGTGTGTGTGTGTGGGGGGTCATTTTCTTGATTAACTATTGATGTGACAGGTTTCAGTCTTCTGTGGGAAGTGTCACCCCTGGGCTGGTGGTCCTGGCTTGTATAAAGAAGGCAAGCTGGGCAAGCCATGGGGAGTAAGCTAGGAAGCAATGGTCTCTTCTTCAGTTCCTGCCTTGAGCTCCTGTCCTGGCTTCCCTTAATGATGGACTGTACCATGTAAACCACATAAACCCTTTCCTCCCAAGGTTGGTGTTGGTCAGTGCTTTATCACAGCAACAGGAACCTACTGGGACAAACATTGGCACCGGGTTCATGGGCTGTGGTACCAGTGGGCAAGCTATGACATTGTCTTCATGACACTTCTCACCACCCCTTGTTGTGGAATATTTAACTATGTAAAGATGTGTTGTGTAATGTTACTTAACTGTGTAAAGGTGAGAAACATTTGTTTCTGTTGCATCTGTTTAATGATGCAAGAATGTGTTACTTTTGTTTCTGCTGCATTTGTTGCTGTTTCAGCTTGACTGCCTAAGGCACCTGATTAGTTTAATTAAAAAAATCTAAATGACCAATAGCCAGGTAGAAGAGAGACAGGTGGGGCTGGCGGGCAGAGAGAATAAGTAGGAGGAGAAATCTAGGCTTAAAAAGAATGAGAGGAAGAAGAAGAGAAGAGAGGATGAGAGAAGAAGAAGAAGGAGGAGGAGGAGGAGGAGAATGAGGGAAGGATGGTTATGCCTGGGGCCAGAAACCAGGCAGCCACCAGCCAGCTAGACACTGGAAGAAGCAGGAGAGTAAGACATACAGAAAGAAAGGTAAAAACCCCAGGGCAGAAAGTAGATAAAGAGAAACAGGTTAATTTAAAAGAGCTAGCCCAGAAATGAGCTGAAGTTAAGCCAAGCATTCATAACTAATAAGAAGTCTCCATGCCATGATTTGGGAGTGGGTTGGTGCCTCCCCTAAAGTAAAGCTTGGCACAATCCCTAGCTCTCTGTCCTTTACATAGAGATGGTTCTGTAAGACAGGACGTGCCCCAAGGGAACATAGGAAGGAAGAAGTGGTCCATCTGAGGTCCATAAACGGTTGGGAACTTAGATGCCCCCTTCAACCCATTTCGTGTTTACCCAGCTCCTGACTGAGGACCTTGGGCTCAGCTCAGAGATGGAGAGGCCCTCCCTGGCCCCAATCAGCTTCCACCCTGGAGAAAAATCAAATGAAACAAACTGATGGACTCAGCACATTTCAGAAGGAGTGTGCTGGCTCCCAGTGTCTGCATTCCCAGCAGCATTGCCCCTTCAGACATTAGTACGTCTGCGCCCTGCTTTCTTTCTCACCCTCTGTAGGTAGGGTGAGCCTGATCATAGCCTGACATGGACTCCAGGCCTGAGCATTTTCCAAGCTGATCTATCCAGTGCGGCGGCTCGTAGCTGCCTGCAGCAGTTTACATTTAAGTTAGTATCAGGTCCAGCCTCCCAGTCTTCAGCTGCAGTAGCCACACTTTGACTGCTCACTGGTCACCGGTATCTAGTGGCATTTATATTGGATGAAGCAAGCATAGGACAGTTCCATCAAAGCAGGCCTAAGGCAGCTTGATCCTTTAGCCATACACACAGGTGCCTATGCAAGGGTAAAAATTGGACTGCTGAAGGCCCTGCACCAGGCAGTCATGGTGACGTTAAGTGACAGGAGAAAAGCCCAAACACCTGCTGCTTATCTCTCTCTCTATTTCATTTATATCATGCCCAACCCCTACATCCATTTTGATGCCAAAAAAATCTAGACTTTATTCATCTCTATGACTGAATAACATTCTATCATGTCTCTATAAGACTTTTCTTTACCTACTCATCCCATGATGGGCCTCTAGGTTACCCACTATTTTAGACATTGTGACGAGGACACGGGCATGAAGATTTCTCTCTGGTGTGCTCTTTCCATTGCCTGTGTGTCTCTGCTCTGGAGTGGGTAGCTGGATCATAGAGCAGACCTACATTTTCTGTTTTCGAGGAAGAGCCACGGGGTCCTAGTGTATATCTCCATCAATGTGTAATAAGAATCTTTCCCCCACATACATCTTTTCTTGCATTTAAAAAAATTGGTGAGTCAGGAGAGATGGCTCATTGATTGGTTAAGAGCACTGGCTGCTCTTCCAGGTCCTGAGTTCAGTTTTCCAGCAACCACATGGTGGCTCACAGCCACTGTAATTCCAGCTCCAGGGGATCCGGAGCTCTCTTCTCGCCTCCTCAGGCACCCCTCCATGTTGCACACACACACACAAACACACACTGCATATACTCAGTGCACTTACATACACGAAGGCAAAACATTCACTCACATAAAGATAAGTAAAAAAATATGCCTTGTAGTTTTGATTGGCTAACTACACATCATTTTTCCACACTGTTTTGGTACATGTAGTTTTGTTACCTTGTAAAGTATCTCTATTTTAAAATCGTGTCCTTTGTTGTTTCATGAGTTCTTTGTATTCAGGATGAAGGGTGGCAAACCACTGTGCAGCTCGTCTCCTCCCTCTGTTGACCGTTTCTTTGGCAGTGCAGAAGCTTTGAGTTTGAGCTAACCCTGCTCATTTACTCTTGCTTTGGTTTTCTGTGCTTTGGGGTCAGAACCAAAAGGAGTCATCATCTCTACTAATGTCTTAAAGTATTTAGCTCACATTTACTTCCAGTGGTTTCAGGGTTTCAAGTTTGGGTCTTTGATCCATTTCAAATTAATTTTTGAGCAGGGTGTGAGGGCTCTAGGTTTAGTATTCTGCATATAGCTAGTTGTTTCTTTGAGCAGCATTTGCTGAGAGGCTATACTTTCTGGGAGAGTCAGTTGGCTGTAAATGTCTCCCATTTCATTAATGTGTGGTGTGTGTGTGTGTGTGTGTGTGTGTGTGTGTGTGTGTGAGAGAGAGAGAGAGAGAGAGAGAGAGAGAGAGAGAGAGAGAGAGAGAGAGAGAATTGAATGCTAGGGAGATGGCTCAGCAGTAAAAGCATGAACCCTGATAGCCCGAGTTAGGCTCTGGAATCCACATCAAACAGTCGGACGAGGCAGCGCACATCACCACATCATCTGTAATCCCAGCATACCTGTGGTGAGATGGGAGCGACAGAAAATCAGGCAAAAGCCCCCAGGCCAGCTAGCCTGGAAAACTCGGTGAGGCTGCAGAAATAAGGGAGCCTGTCTCAAGGGGAAGGAGACTACAGACGCCTGAGAGTGTCCTCTGGCCTATACATGCATGCCTTGGCACATACACACCAATACGGTCACACCCATGCACATCATACACACCCATATGGTCACACTCATGCACATATGCAGCACACAACGCCTGTCTGTGCTCTATGTGCTACCATATAGTTCACGAGCTTTGGGCAAGGGGCTGGAGGTTGAAACAGACACAGACACACAGACAGACAGCACAGAGAGACAGGGACTTCTAGTCACTGGTAAGAAGCCCTTTATTCAATAGCACCATGGAGGCGTATATACCCAACAGTCAGGTGGGCCAACAGGTGAAAACCTTATCCTCTGATCCTCAAGGCAACACGTGCTCGTGAAGCTGAGCTGGTAAACAATTATGACACAGCTTTCAGTAACTCCAATCAGAAGGAAAGGAAAGATCGCTAACAGGGAAGAGCAGCTGAAGGCCAGGACACCAAATGGTCCCAACACACATACATACACACATACACACCAATACGATCACACTCATGCAATACACATATACACACCAATACGATCACACCCACGCAATATGCACATACACCCACTTGCTTTTTTCCCCTTCCTTAAGAGGATTTGAATTGCTTGCCTGACACTGGCAACTGATTAACAAATTAATATGCTAGTAGTAGAAAAGAATTGTTGATTGTGAAAGTGGAAGCCCTCCCCATCATCCCGAGTGTGTAATCAGTGCACTGAGGAGAACAGAGCCCTTCCTACGCCTGCGGAATCAAGATCCTTTCTTCTTTTCCCCCCAGATCTTGTTTTTTCTTGCATTCATAATTAAGATGGAGGCAGGAGAGAGGCGCTGAGAGATAAAGGGTAAGGGAGGGCGGCTTGGCATTGAGAGAGCAGCTGAAGCTCTCCATCCTGTTTTCTTCTGCAGACAATGAATGAGCAACCAGTCTGGAAGCCTCCATCAGCAGGCCCTGGGCGTTCCAGAGTTGGTGCTGCTAATGGCGTTTGCATAAAGCTCTCATTAACGGTTGCTCAGGAGAGCACTCTTATTTCTAATATGCACTGTTTTCTATGCTTAAAATTCTGAAGGGACTGGATTAACAGGGCTTGCTACTCATTGAGGCACCCTGTGCCCAGAGGAAATCAAAAGACTTGTTATCCTTTGGCTCAGTTTCCAGACCCTTCTTTTTGTGTTACAAACACATGTTGGGTCCAAAATTAGGCCATTGTCAAGGAAAACTGGGCCATAGATAGGCCCGACACTTGCTAACAGGTTAAAGTCTAAATCACAGAGACCCCGATCTAGGGGAGGAGTGTGCCCTGGTGGTCAGCTCTGGTTCCAGGGTCCTGTTTATTGAGATAGAAGCAGATGGAAGGTGCTGAGGAGCCTAAGCCAGCACTTAATATTTGGGGATGAATGGACAAGACGAACATTTAACTAAACTGAGGTTCCACTGTGTGCCGGGCCTCATGCGGACTATTTATAGCTAAGAGATAGGGTGAGCTATGGTTCCTGAAATAATGTCAGAAGTGAGGTAGAACTTCAGGCCCACACAGGGCAAGTTAAGATGGTCATAGTCAGGAGAGGGTGTGCTAGTTAGGGTCAATCATTCTGCAACAAAGTGGCCTGATAATAGAGAAAAAGCAAGAAATCTATCCCCAAGTCATCTTTTCAAATTCTGTAATACAAGCATACTTGGCCTAAATCTTTGCACAGTACGACCAACCACTGTCTATAAATATTTGTTATTACTATAGTAAAAACTTTCCAAAAATATTTGAACAGGGTGCATGGTTGTCTATTCACTGTAATTTCCTAGCCTCCCTTGCAGCTAGGTAGCCGTGTGACTAAGTTCTGACTTGTGGTTGGGAGCAGATGTCAGGCCACCATTTTTGCACTGTGCCATTCAGAGGGACCACCCCCTCTGTCTTGCCATACTCACTTCCCTTTGACTGAGAGAAAAATTGCCCATCAGTGGAAGCCACTTGCTGTGTACTTGGTTGAACAACTTTATTGGCCTTCATTATACAGTCATTTCCTATGGGTGGGACGTGGGAGGCTCAAGACTTAGGAGCCTCCCCCTGAAGTTATGTGTCAGTCAACAGACTCCTTGGTGGTGCTGCCTTCCCATGTATAGGGAAGTTATTCCACTTCTGTGAACTGTCTCTTATGCGACACTGGGATCTTTTGGTGAGGCAGCTGCTTGAGCCAACAATGCTCCTGTATGGAATCCCAACAAACTCATTATTATTGTGGGCTATTTATTCACCCTGCGTGAAGATGTCTCTGTTTTACCTCACCTGTCTAAGGCACCTTCTGATTGGTTTCATAAAAAGCTGAACGGCCAATAGCTGGGCAGGAGGGGATAGGTGGGACTTCTGGGGCGAGAAAGTAGGGAAAGAATCTGAGAGGCAGGGTATTTGCCAGCTAGATGTGGAGGAAATCAGCCATATGATACAGAGGAGTGTTACCGAGCTGTGTGGCCAAATGTAGGTGAATACAAATGGGTTAATTTAAGTTTGAAGAGCTAGTTGGGAACAAGCCTAAGCTAAGGCCAAGTTTTCATAATTATAAGTCTCTGTGTCATTATTTGGGAACTGGCAGTCCAAAGAAAGTCCAACTATAGTTCATTGAGCTGGACTTGGATGGAGTGGTGTTTTTCGTCTGTCTGTTTGTTCCTCCTTGCCCTCTCCATATGGGGGTGAGTGAAAATAGCCTCCCCAGGAGGAGCTGTGCGAGTGTAGTGTGAATGAGAACTGCTCTTCCAGTTAGTCTGAACCACTAAGAGGGTTTGTTTTAACTGCCAGGCTGTCACCTGCCCAACACACAGTCTACAACAGCATGATGTCACTTTCCCCGTTCGAAAGATGAGAGGTCAAGTCATTCTTGCATCCACCTGGCAAATAAACGGTTGGAGAGTGACCTCTGTGTGTCAGCTGCCATGCCAAACACAGGGGCACAAGAAGAACAGGGCCTGGTCCTGTCCTCTTGGAACTCGGTCTCACTGCAAAGATGAGATGAGGGGGAGGACAGTGGTAGATATAAAGAGGGCACTAGGGAGCCTGGGAAGGGACACTTACAGAGAGCTGTGAAGAGTGAACCCCACCCCCTATAGCCACATCTCGCTTCCTCCAAAGAGCATTACAGAGCACTCTTTAAGTGAATATGTCCAATAAGCATATTATTTGATGCCAATATACTATAGAACTTCTTCATTGTGGAATACAAATCTCTAAATACTCTATGCTGTGCGTATGGAGAAAGCGGACAATGCGCGAGAGTGCTATAATACCCATGCTTTGCTGCGAGGTCAAAGGAATTAATTTGGATGGTTTGACCTGCTTCCGAGTGTGCGTTTGGCTGTGTTTATTTCACTCTGTGGAAAGTGTCTGTGAATAGAAATCGCATGCGTTGGCTGAGAGAGAAAGATTAACACTCTGTGCCTGTCCTTCAGAGCCCCATGAATATGACCATGAAGGTTTTCTAATTTGACTAAATTCATAATTCAAAGGAACATTTGTTGACACAAATAGATATTGACATCGTATAAAGCACAGTTGGCTGGGAGGGGATTAAGAGCTCCAAGGACAGGTGGGACACCCATTTCCCCTCTGGAACCTCTCTCACCAGCACAGGAGGCGAGAATAGGTCTGTGCGGGAGGAAAGCCGTGGTAATACAATTGCTTCCATGCTGGGAAAGGAGTCTCAATTTCCTTCTTACTTTATTTTTTTCTAAAGTCAAGGATTTTATGGAAATTATCCCCTTTAAAGAGGGGGGAGAAAGAGTGGGTTCTTGGTCGGTGATGAATAGTCTCCATTTTGCTTGGAAGTGACCCATACATTTTGCACAGTTACAATTTTCCCAGGACTGAGTCCTTAGTGGGGGGGAGCACTCTGTTAGTCTTGACAGAAAGGTGGGGTCGATGCCTCAAACAGTACTGGGAACAGGCAAGATAGTGCTCGCCGTCTGTTCTTCGCGGGAGACTGCGCACTTGCATCTGAGCAGGACTGGGAACAGGCATGACAGTGCTCGCGGTCTGCTCTTCGCGGGAGACTGCGCACTTGCATCTCCTCAGCATTTGTTCTGCGTCCTGTGGTCCCTCTGTACCCATTCGCTCTTGGGTGAAGTGTGAAGCGTTGAGCTGCAGACATGGTTGGGATTGTTTTTGGATCTTGGCAGCGCAGCGGGCACATTTGGTGCATGTGTACATGTGTGGGTCCTGAAGAGGACCTTCATCCTCTGGTGCCGGAGTCCTCTGCAAGAGCGATGTGCACTCTCAACCACAGAGACCGTGCTCCCATCTTGTGTTTGAAGACCGGATCTCTCACCAGACTGCATCTTGCCATTTCAGCTGGGCCAGCTGGGCCCCATGACCAGAAGGTTCCATAACTTCCCTAGGTGGCAGCGCCACTGGGGCCACAACTCTCAAGATGCCCAGCACTCAAACATGACTGTCTTGAATTAGAAATTCAAAGAAGAATGTAGTGGTGTGTACCTTTAATCCCAGCGCTCAAGGCAGAGGCAGGTTGATGGGATTTCTGTGAGTTCAAGACCAGCCTGGTCTATCTACATAGTGAGTTCCAGGATAGCCAGAGCTACACAGTGAGACCCTGTCTCAAAAAAAAAAAAAAAAAAAAAAAAAAAAAAAAAAAAAAAAAAAAAAAAAAAAAAAAAAAAAAAAAAAAAAGAAAAAAGAAAAAAAAAAAGAAAAAGAAAAAAAGATCTGAGCCAGTAGTTCTGTCCCAGAGTCTGTTTACCCCAGGGTCATGTGAGATACCTCACAGGTTCAGGGGTACCGTTGAGCCTGCTACAGGAAGACTGCCTCAGTGGGAGTTAGTCATCCCCAAACATGGATATTGTTGAGGCTGAGAAACCTGTCACTAGATGAAGAACTGATTTTGGATCCTGACTCTTTACAGTCATGGGGTCAGGTATTGGGTCCGTCTGATCCAGAAGCGCCTGGTGGTACCCGAAACCTCTACATCCCAGACGATGCCAACCTCCTCCTCCTCCTCCTCCTCCTCATTGTGCTCATTTCTGGATTCCCAGTGATGATTGCTGACTCACCTCTTCCTGGATCAAATGCTCCTCAAGTGTGGGATCTGCTGTCGTAAAACACAGGGACAGTGAACACGTTCCCTTTGAAGGAGCTCCCGAGATGCAGGGCTCTTGCTTCCTGATGAGGCATCAGCCTGCTGTGAGTCTTTCCTTATGGCTTTGCTGGTTTTGCAAGTCGTTCGTCCTCTGCTTTCCTGGCCCCAGTTTCCCATTCTCTGAAGATTGAAGAGCAGCAGGAGGGGGTGACACAGAACCTGAGAGGCCCCGGGGCTGTGAGGAACATCAAGAGGCTGTGACTGCTGAGGTAGCTGCTCAGTGACACCATCCCTCTGAAGTCCTCCCACTTGGGATGGGAGAGGAAGCAGGATGGGAAGAGTTGCCTTTAAACTTTAAATGGTGCTCAGAATGAAGGGAAGATGATGATAGGTAGGTTTTAATTCATCAAATGCTTTCCAGCATCACTCTAAGAACAAACCAGCCTACAGTGGCAGACACTATTTGATCGCCATCCTCAGTGACAAAATTCTTATTTCAAGGCAACAGCAAAATACATGCGGCTGCCAACAGCAAACACTCAGGCCCCCAGCCTATGTCTCTGTAGGTGAATTCTAGCCCACAGGCTGGGAGTATAAATCCTTTTATTACAGTTATTTATTTTGTATGGGGGGGCAGGGTTGCAGGAATCGATTAATGCCTCCTACCATTGGGTTTCAGGATTCGAACTCAGGTTGTTAGACTTCACAACAAGCTCTTTAATCCTGCGAGACATCTCTCTGGGCCTGGGAGTGGATGCTTGTGTGGAAGCTTCCAGAAGCACTCCACAGGGGAGAGCTGGTGTTGCCTTCGCTCTGTACTTTAGTCTTTCTTCCCGCCTGTGACCGATGAGAACCACGATGACTGTGGCTTCTGGTCACACTTGGCGCTGTCAGGCCTGGGCTACATCCAGGAGTTTCTGGGCACAGAATTACCTTTTCATTTTTTACCTCGAATCAGGGCAATTCTAGTTTCCGGAAGTTACCATCTTCCTTGGCAAAATGCTCTTCTCACCAGTGCTGCGAGGGGGAGACGGCAGCCGCAGTACTCGTCTCATTTCTGTGTTGGAGAGAGATTTCCCTCCATGAAGACTCTCTGAAGTGGACTTTAGTGATGCTTGCAGATGCCCGAGGCAACACTTTGGAAAGGACAGACAATAGGGAGATTCTTAGCTTTACTCAAAGAGGGCATCAAAAGCTGTGCAAATGGCTGAGGGCAGAAAAATAAATTCTGGATTGATAGCTTCAAGAACACCCATCTGGGTCAGAGAGAAGGAGCATGCTTAGAAGAATAGGCATGGTGGAATATTCTGAGAATGCAATTGGTCCTGCAGCTCCTGCCTTCCAGACACTCCGAGTATTCACACGGCTGCAGCTCTTCCCCAGTGTTCCAGAAAAACCCATCCCCACTGTGTGAGAATCAGCCTCAAAGTGCCATGAGACCGAAGGACGAGGCAGACCGAGCTGCGAGTGCACAGGGGTCAATTTCTTGGGTGCTGTGGCTGTCAACGTGGTAGGATTTAGAATTGCTAGGTGCTAGACTTTGCACATGTCTATAAGGACGTTTCTAGAGAGGGTTAACTGAGATGGGAAGGTCCACCCTGAATGTGGGCAGCACCATCCATGGGGTGGGGTGCAGCCTGGATAAAAAGGAGAAAGTGATTCAGTGTGACTAGAGGCCCCAAGCTCCCGTGACTGTGACTTTCTCAGGGTGACAGACCAGAGCCACACATTGTGAGCCAGAGTAAACTGTTCCTCTTGTACGCTTTGTGTGTCAGGCATTTTGTTATAGCAACAAGAAAAAGAAGGGATGTAGGGTCTTGCAGCCTTGTCTCCATGGTTCTGGACAGAGGACAGAATGGAAGGAAGCTCAGGCCAAAAGTTACTTTATCCGAACTAGAATGTATCTGCTTTATCCCAAACTGATTTCAAAGGCATCAGACACATACCTAGTGCTGATGGCACGATGGCTGTGTCATCAAGCTCCATATGTCACCCTATGTCACCTTTGCTTCTATTGTGCACAGAAAACCAACCAGTGTCCCAGCTGCAACCATTGCACTTACAACTCAGTGCTAGTCAGGTCTAGCTAGCCAATGGCTCTCTCCTTGCAGAGCAGTGAATGTTGCAGCTGGCTCCTTGCCTTCTCAGCTAGGGCTATATTTCCCAGCCATCTTGGTCACATATCATGTGACCATCCTAACCAATGGTATGAGGATGGAAGTGAGGAACCAGCTTTCATGCTGGACCCTTTTTGCTCCTTCCTGGTGGCTGCAATGAGGAAGTGATGGCAGGGTCCCTAGGAGCCACTGTTGACCACAGATTGGAGACAGTGGGCTGGAGTTGGCAGGGTGACAAGGCAGAACCACATGAACTTTGTTCTGATGTTAGGAGCTACTAGACCAGCCGGGGGCTGTCTAGTTACACGTTTATATAGAGCTAATGAAATGTCTCTTGTCTGTGTGCCATTGTTATTTTGGGTCTTTGGTTCCAGTGACCAAACCTGTATCCAGTGAATATGCTAACCCCATTGTTGTCCCTGCTCTCCATGCTGATTCCAAGGAGAAAGGAGAGAAGTGAGCCAGTTGTCACAGAGGACACTGGTCAGTGCTTCTGCTCACGATCTTAGTGGAACTCATCGGCCATGCACACACAAAACAATGGCATCAAAGTTGGGAAAGAGGAAGGGAATGAACAAGGTTGGGTGGGCACACAAGAGAGGTGTGCCATAGAAATATAATATGTACACATATGCAAATGTCATATTAATGAATTATCACATGTAATTAATGTATGCTAACAGTGACATTAAAGTCTAAAAACAATGACATTGGTGAGGTAAGGCTGGAGAGAGGACCTTGCTTCCTACCCTCTCCAGGCCTGGGTCCTGCAGAAATGTAGGAGTGGAAGTAGATCTGCCTGGCATTTCCAGGTCCATGCCTTAGATATCCCTCTGACCTCAGCAGGGTTAAGGGCATTGGAATGACCCTGTGTGCCAGAATGATCCAGCAGCAGACCGTGTGGGGGCTCAGATTAGACATTTCCTGGGAGCCCAGGGTAAAATTGAGAGCAAGAGAGGGCACAGCTTGAACTGACACTTCCCTGGGTGGTACTGTTGGGTGATGACATTCAGTCCTGATGTTCCCTCTAGATACTCAGTGTTGGGGAGGTTTCCACAGCATCTCTAGGAAGGAAGTGGGCTGCCAGTTTAGGGTATTTAATTTCCAGTGCAGGATGAAGTACAGCTCAGAAACAGAACACAGGATTTACATACAAATATACACAGGCTGGAACCCACATCTGCAAGACACGTGGGAGGTGGGGTTCTGTGGCTTTGTGCATTGGAGGGTGTTCAGCATCATGCCTGGCTTCCATAGGAAGCCAGAGTCACCCCTGCCCCTGCAGTGACAGCCAGAATGTCTCCAGACAAATGTCCCTGGGAAGAACTGCCCTGAGGTGGAGAGACATTGGTGTATCATATTGAGGATGGATGGAGAGTGCTCAAAATGGATTTGGTTTAAAAGGGACTGTTGAGGGGAAGAGGAAGTGAGCCTACTAGTGGGAGGTCCCCTGGAGTCCTCTGCAGCCCAGGAGAGCTGAGGCCAACTAGGGGTTGAGGAGGCACCCTCTTGGTGAGGACAGTGTGGGGAGAGGGTTTGGGACTTGGCCAGGAAGGGCTTGGTGATGCCCACTTCTGTTGACTGAGGTTTCTGTTCTGCCCAGTTCCCGCAGTCATTAAGTCCCAAAGCAATCACACAGAGGTCTACATTAATTCTAAACTGGTTGGCCTAGTATCTCAGGCTCCTTATTAACTCTTATAACTTTTATTAGCCCATAATTCTTGTCTGTGTTAGTCACATGGCTTGGTACCTTTTTCGGCAAGGTAGTCACATCTTGCTTGCTTTGTGTCTGGCTTCCTCTCTGTCTGGGTGACAACTGCAGACTGAAACTTCCCTCTTCCCAGAATTCTCGTTGCCCTGCCTCTACTTCCTGCCTGGTTGTCCCGCCTCTACTTCCTGCCTGGCAATGGCCAATCAGCCTTTATTTAAAATTCAAGTGACAGGGTACAGACCATTCATTGTCCCACAGCACACTCCCTGAGCTCAGTAGAGGGACCCTGCCTCTCCAGGGACACCAAGGCCAGGTTTCAACTATTGGATCCTGGGGGACCATCTCTGTCCCTCTGGGAGGAGCCAGGGGGAGGACTAGTTCTTCTGTTTCCCAGCTACAGTTTTCACACAGGGGCAGGTGGTACTGAGCAGAGAGTGGCATTGCCACTGGCTTCAGTGGGTATTTGAAATTTGGATGGAATATTCCCCCATTACCCCCAAAGGGCAGGAAGAACTTGGGGGCCTGTTGCAGGCATCATTTAGGGGGCAGGGAGACATTTGTCTGGAAAGAATGCATAAGCCTTGCTGCCTGCCCCCCGTTGAGTTCAGCTCATTTAATAAACTGGGTCAGGAAAAATCACAGGACTCTGAAATGGACCAAAAAAAGAAAGAAAGAAAGAAAGAAAGAAAGAAAGAAAGACTAGTAAGTTTTTTTTTTAAAACACTCTTCAGCATTGTCTGAGCTTTTGGTCACTTTCGAGCTATTTTATAACTCAGGAAGTTGCGGAGAGCAGAGAGAGACAAATGCATTTTGTCCACTGAAATAGAATTCATTATTTTCTGGTGACAGAGACCATTTTTCTATTTGTGCTTTGTGTGTTTTTCCAAGTGGCCTTTGAGACAATTGCAACATCTTACGAGTCCCTGCGCTAATGAAAGACTTAACTAGAACCTTTGATACTCATTTTTATATGTATAGGAATCAAAACTTCATTGTAGGCAAACCATTTTTTAATAGGGGCTGGTGTTTTAATTATCCCGGGCTCTGGAGTTTCTGTCTCTACATCTGCTTCCTTGGTCTGCAATCTGAGGTCCCTACATGCCTGTATTGTATATCTCTCTGAACAACCATGTACACAGTGACAACCCATTGTTCTGGAGGGGAAGGGGCCTTCCTGAGGGTCTCTCAGACACTCACACTGGGGATGCATGCAAGGATGAGCTGCTCACAGGGCACTGCCTTTATCCCCAGGAGTTCACCCCTGGAGCAAACATCCTTCCTCACGCCTCACTTCTCCTGTTGCTATGACCTGGCAAGAGGCAGCTTTCAGGAGGAAGGGTCTGTTTTGCCTCCCAGTTTGAAGGTACACTCAACACGGTGGAGAAGGCATGGCTGAGGGAGTGGCTTGCAGCTGTGGCAGCAGAAGCCTGAAGTCACTTGCTCATATCTCGGAGGACTAAGAAGCAGAGAAAGAGGAAGTAAGGATGGGCTATAAGCTTCAAGGTCTGATCCCCACCAGTGACACACTTACTCCAGCAAGACCCCACTTTCTATGGGATTCCACAGCCCTTCTAAAATAGCACAGTTGTAGTGCCTGCACTACGGGACGGTATGCGAGCCAGGAACTGGGCTGGAGAGTTAAAAACACATGCACACAGACAAACAGAGATACTTTATTGTGCTTAGGGGCAGCCTATATAGTGATCTGGCCACGCCCCAACTCCCAGGATCTTTCAGCTGCAGGCCCACAAGCCTGCAATTAGGGTCTTGTGCTCAGAGCAGCTGCAGGCTGCTCAGAGCAGAGGAAAACAAGTTGTTTACAAGAAATTCAGGGTCTGGTGGTCCACAGTCCCCAATACACAATCATCTGGGGACCCAGTGTTCAAACATGTGAGCATGTAGGGCCTGTCACATCCAGTGGGAGCCCAGTGTTCAAACCCATGGGCAATTAGGCCTGCCGCATCCAAACATGAACACTTCTGTCATGATTTTTCTCTACAGCTTTTTTTTTTCCCCCAGGAGAGCATTCCATATGGAGGTAAGAGATGGATCCCAGAAAATGGAGGCAGAGCCGCCTTGGACACTTGGACCTCTGGAACCTGTAACAGGAAGTAGGAAGACTCACCTGACTTCCTGCTTGTGCCTGTTTGACCTCAGTGAGATACCAGCCATGTGGGTGTTTTATGGATGCTCAAGAACTTGGTGATGTGGGCTTCAGCTGCTGGTGGGGAGTTATGTTCTAGAGTTTTGTTATAGGAGTTTTGTAACCAGTGACCTCGGCTGTGTGTGCTTAGGTTCACCAAAGCCTCGGTTTCAGGGAAACGACCTGCAACCTATGCATCACTTTAACAGGAGAGCTGTTTCCTTCCTTTTCAGTTACCACGTTAATTCTCTTTGAAAGTTCCAGTGCTCTAGCAGGACACAGGGCTAAGTGAAGAAATCCTAGAAACTGAAATGGCACTAGATGACACTAGATGGCTTTCCTTGCAGCTGGCCTAGCCGCTGTGGGACCACTGTCCAGTGCCTACAGGCCAAGAAGCCCTCCTTTGCTCCCCTCAGTGAGTCAGCTTCCATCTCAGTTCCTAATTTAGTATCTCCCACATGTTCAAATCTTTCAAAAATGCTTAATTTTTTTTAGAAACTGAAATTTTATTCATCATAGAAAAGTTATGTACAGGTAAGTTTAGAGACTAAAAATAAGGAACAATATTGCTGTGTAAATTAAGAGGATTTTTTCCTTTTGATAAATTTTGTGGAGTAACAAAGCAGGTTTGTGGCTAGAATTCATGTTTCTTTCTTGGTTTTAAAAAAGATTTTACTTTATTTTTAATTAATTAATTTAATTAATTGGCTGGAGAGATGGCTCAGAGGTTAAGAGCACCTGTTGCTCTTCCAGAGGTCCTGAGTTAATTTCCCAGCAACCACATGGTGGCTCACAACCATCTATAATGTGATCTGGTGCCCTCTTCTGGCCTGCAGGCATGCATGCAGGCAGAATACTGTATACATGATTTTTAAAGTGATTTATTTTATTTTAAATTATGTGCATGCATGTGAGCCTGTGTTGGTTTGGACATGTGAGCACAGTGCCCACAGAGTCCAGAGGAGGGCACCAGATCCCCTGGATCATTCAGTTTGGGTGCTCGGAACCAAACTCAGGTCCTCTGCAAGGGCAGCAAGCACCCTCAGCCCCAGAGACATCTCTCCAGCCCTTTCCTTGACTGCTTTCTCACTAACACGGGTGCTGTGTTTTGCTCACCTCACTGATGGGGATGGGGAAACTTGTGGTGGGGAGAGGGCACAAGTTCAAGCTACTTACAAGACCCATTTTTTTGTGTGTCCATCGGATTGCAGGGATGGAAACAGAGAAGTTTGCAGACTCGATGCCCACTCGTGAGTTAACCTAATGTAGAAGTTGACTGAGAACCCATCCCTCAGAACCATAATGCTGTCAACAAGGACACCCAGGACTTGTTTGCCTTTGTTGAGTTATCCTCTTGGAAAGAATCTGTCTAGATGCGTGGTCTCTCTCCTTTAGGACATTTCTTTGTCTCGGGGCGGCGAGCTGTTCCTCCTGTGCTCAAACCAGTACCGTGTGGGGTTTTCACCCACTGTTCTGCCAACTTCATTGCCATGTTTTTTTGACAGATGAATTCAGCCCATCTTCCAGGTTCTATGACAGCAGGGAGGGTTGCCTGCTGACACAGAAGGGCTTGGCATGAGCAGGCTCTTGGAGACAGGGAAGATGTTTCTTGTGTGGTCTCTCCACCTAGTGGATCCTGAAGACAGTGCAATCACAGGGACCTGAATTTCAGAGTGCAGGCCCAGGTCTTCATCAGATGTTGGAACCAGCCTCCCATTCTTCTCCCTGCCTCTATCTGCTTGCTCCTTAATTCTGAGTATATTGTCCTCAGAGTGAGTGCTTTAGTGCATATCTTATGCCCTCTCCTGCTTAACACTGCCATTATTATTCTTGTAAATGCAGTTTGTTCCAGGGACAAGTCCTCCAAGCCTACAGATTATCTAATCTCAAGTGATCAGCCTTAAACCCATGAACAGGCAAACAACACTAAATAAACAGTAGTGTGTGTGTGTGTGTGTGTGTGTGTGTGTGTGCGTGTGTGTATGTAACATCTTGTAATAACTATAGAAGAAGAGGTCTTGAATTTAACAGGGAGTGGGGGCTCTTGAGAGAAGTTGGGGAGAAGAGGGAGTGATGGAAATGTATTAATGTATGAAATCATCAAAACAAACAAAACAACCAAATATGTCACTTCCTTACCCTTCTTGCAACATTTCTCTCAACTTGCTTTAAGTTGTCGCCTTGACTTTACATGGCTACGTTGCTTCCTAGGGTGCAGTCTCAGGCCAAGGTGACCGAGGCTGAAGGGACGTCTAGTGTGGGCTACAAAGTTATGAGACCTCCAACCCTTAAGCTCTCTAGTGGATCACAGGTTGCCACCCATCCGTTTCACAGTCTGGCACTATCCTAACCGCTTGGGAGTCACCAGGGAATGAAGCTAAGGTCTCTGTTCTCACAGGTATAAGAAGACAACAAACACTGTGAACAAGCCAACATGAGATGTGTCAGGAGGAGGTAAGTATCCTAGGGAGATTGAGGCAGAGACTTGCAGGGGTGAAGCATTGCTGTGAAGTTATGAGTCAGGCAAGCGTGTGCTGGCCTCTCTCTGAACACACCTGCCGCGGGTGCTGTCCTCTGAACACACCTGCTGCGTGTGCTGTCCTCTGAACACGCCTGCTGCGTGTGCTGTCCTCTCTCTGAACACACCTGCCGCGGGTGCTGTCCTCTGAACACACCTACTGCGGGTGCTGTCCTCTCTGAACACACCTGCCACGGGGGTGCTGTTTGGTGCTGAGATGTGTTTTATTATTGTCATTTTAAAGGAGAAATGAACTGTTCCACACCTTCTAAGTCCTGACTCATCAGCCAGTCTTTCCTTTTCCTATTCTTCAAAGCAGAATAGATCTGCATTGTGGAGAAAGCTGTGGAGGACGAGGTCAAGGCGACACCTCAGGGGCATGGATGCTGAACCAGCCTATGCTTCTAACTAGCAACAAACAAACAAACCAACCGGCCCCAAATCACCAAGGAACTGCCGGAGTGGGGCATAGTGTAGTCACAGGGCTGAAGATTCAGTTAGCTTCCTGTCACTCACCTGAAGGGGCCTTCAGTGAGTCCATTGTTTGGAGACAAGGTCAAGGTAGAGGGGAGGGTTACATTCCACTAACTGACTGCCATCTTTCAAAAGGAACACTAAGCTCACCCACGCAGGTTTAGCATCTATCTAGAGCCCCCAGGAGCATTCTCAAGGACGGCTTCCGAGACACCGCCACAGCTCTAGTAGGAATGATGGGCTGGCCTTTACTAGAACAAACCACCCATCCTGCCTCCACAGTCATGTCTGCTTAAGGTCGTCATGTAGCACATCTTTTTAGATGCTCAGAGTTAAAGGATGTTCTTCCAGAGACAACGTGTGATGCTGGGTGTTGAGTGTAGGAACCAATTATTAGCATCATCTTCAGTGACATCTGGTGGCTCCTCCCCTTTGGTCTGGGCTGAAGGGAGAGTGCACTAGCTGCATCAAGGGGTGGGGGGATAAGGGCTTGGCAGTTTGCAGGATGTGAATTCTGTGTTTTCATCAGTAGAGCCCAGGTTTGCTCTCTGCATGGTCACTGGGAGCCTGAAGCCTGGTTGGGGGTCCTTGTTTGCAGGAGCGTGCCTTCTGAGGGGTTCCAGAGGGTGGGGCCGCTAGCTCTATCCTTCCAGCCTGCCAGTTGCAACTGTGAGTCAGTGTTACATCCCCAGCATTAGGAAACGTGACCCACAGCTCCGGATTCTTGTGGAGCGGTGTGCTGGCTGCCTTTGCCAACTTGACACAATCTGGAGCCTCATTGAGGGACTGTCTACATCAGGTTGGCCTGGTGTAGTGATATTTTATTTGTATTTTAATAAATAAAGCTTGCCTGAAGATCAGAGAGCAAACCAGCCACACTGGTCAGCCTTGCAGACCAGGCAATGGTGAGAAACACCTTTAATCCCAGTAGCTACACTAGTTTGCCATAGAACCTGGGCAGTAGCGGTGCGTGCCTTTAATTCCAGCACTAGAGAGGAATATAAGACAGGAGGAAACAGCTCTCAGGCTCAGTCTCATTCTGAGATTCCTGGAGGCAACATTGCCACGATCAAACTGAGGTAGAGTAGAGGTAAGAGCCAGTGGCTGACTGCTTTGCTTTTCTGGTCTTCACGTTGAACTTCAATAACTGTCTCTGGGTTTTATTAATCATGCTACAGCCTGGGGGTTGGGGAGTGGCATTGTCCTGATTGCCTTGATGTGGGAAGACCTACCTTAACTCAGACAGCCCCTCCAGGGGCAGCCCAGATACAAGGGCAAGGCAGAGGAGAGCTGTATTTTCTAATGCTCACATGGCCTTCAGGATCCCTGGTGAGTGCGTCTGTTGCCCCCATTTCTGATCCCTTTCCTGATTTTAGAACCATCTTCTTCAGGCTTTCAAAAGGACAGAAGCCCAGCAGCTCGCTAGGAATCCTCCAGGCATTGGTGCCAAATCGGGGCTATCAAGGCGCCCAATCTCACGGACTGAGTCAGCCACTCTGGTGTGAGTCGGTCATTGATGGACATAAGAGCTACCCAGACCATCGTATGTAAGGCAACCTCATGCCTTTTAATCACTTCCCCTAGAGAACCTGGACTAACACAGGTTTGTTGAATGAGCACTACCCGACACAGGTCCTCATGCTGTTGGTGTGTAGTGATGCCAGATGGCTCTACTCTGCTAAGCCATTGGCCGAAACAGCTCTATTCATCAACCAATAAAATCAACACATATACAAAAGGACATCCTACATGAAAATGGTCTATTTAAAAAGTGAGACGGAACATACAGGCCGTGTGGTGTTCATATAAATCTGAGTACTGTCACCAGTGGGCAAGCTGGCTAGTGTGGCTAAGACTCCCTGGGGGATCATTGTCCACCCTTTTTCCTGAGGTCCCAGTGGCAAACCAAGGCGCAACCATCCAAGTTCACTCCTGTGAACCAATGAGTTTATTGGGTTTCCTTTCAAAGCATGAGTGAGGGGATCCCACAGGCCTATGGACGGTCCTCCCCGGACAGGCTATGCCTGAACGCCTTTACCTAGCGGGATGATGCCTTCCCCTGGCTGCGCAGGTGCACCCTGCCCTAGGTCTCCCCTCCCTGAGGCCACTGTGCTAAGGCAGAGTTGCAGACAACAAACCCAGCTGGGATGATTCTTTTGCAAGGGGGCGCTGCTGAGCTCCCCAAGACGGCAAATTTGGAGGACAGATAGTTACCACAGCTGGTAAATTTTCCACACCTTCACCAATGCGGGTCTAATGAGGTCAGGGTAAGGATTCCAACCTTGTCCTGGTGTGGCGCTTCCCACTTGTAAAGGTCTGACTTTCTGTTGTCAGAGGAATAATGGTCCCCTGTCACAAGGCGATTTGAATACTCACGCAGCAGGGACTCTGAAGGTCACTCCTCAGGACAGTTCCAGGTCCTCTCCTTCCCTGCCAGGTAGCAACCCTTTTTGCCCAAGGCAAGTGCCCTAGCGGCTTCCCTCCAGCTCAATCAAGGCTCTCCCAGAGCCCAGGACTCCCTGCCCCGTGCTACACACCTCCAGCACTGCTCTGTCCCATAGCAATGTGATACAGGAGCCACTGCGGGCTTGGTCCCTTGCTAGGGGTCTGAAACCTGAGGATGGCCATACTTTCTACCTCAGCGGAACTGTTCGGACCAAATTGAGAGAATAATTTGCAGCTTTCAGAATGTTCCTTGGAGAGTGCGATTTGTTTTACTGAACAGAGTCCAAACATTTCACCAAATATTTTTCTGTGCCTTGGGATGATGCTCTCGTAGAGATACGTGCATAGCGAAGGGAATCTGTTTGAAGGGAAGCCAGATGCGCGCAGAAAGTCGGGAAGTTTCAGGATCCCTCTGCAAGCTGCACCACCAATCTAGCCTGCTGACCTGAGCACCTCGGCTTTGCTGACTTTACGAGAGGACTTGGCGCCACCTTCCGGCCACGCTGAGCATTGCTGCTCTAGGAAATTCTCTTGAGAGTATTTTGCTGGGGAGTTTTGGTGTCCTCGTCACCCTTGAACAGGCCTAGTCTTAAATATGCTTAAATAATGCAGGCAAACTTCTTAATTAAGAAGGCATTTTTGTCGGAGCGGGGTTGCGGGAAAGGGGGTGGCGATGGGAGATAGAGTGGGAGGATGGAGAATCTTCTCATGATGCCCTTTCTGTCTCTAGCGCTGCACTGAGTCTTTCCGGACCACTGGTTCTGCCTGGGACCTCTAAAACCTTCCTACAAACAAAACAAAAATCAAGACAAGACAAGAGAAACCCCAAACAAAGAAGGTGCTTGTTGACCCTCTACAGGCAGTGTGTGGTGTCAAAGGAAGAGGGGAGACAGACGCAGGCAGTTTCCATATTCCGATGGAGTCCTAGCTGGCTCCTCATTAGACTCTGGAAGCTAGGAGCCGGCAGCTGGGGGTTGATAACTCACTTGAGACCATCTCGGAAAACCTTGTGAGGAACTTCCTGCAGATAAGGGCAGCAACAGAGCATCAGAGAAAGGGGGTTTGGTACAGTGGAAAATTCCTACTGTAAACAAGAATATTCATGTATTTCTAGAATGTGGGAGTATTCGGGAGACTTGGCATAGATTACAACCCCGCAGATAGACCTTTGGGCTCACAGCACCACAAAGAAAGCACAAAACAAAACCACAACAATAAAACCCACTTGAGTCTCCCTTAATTTTGGGTGAGTTCATACTCTCACTAGACCTTTCCAATTCACCTCTCTGGTGTAACTATAATATCAAATACAAAGAGAAGCAACCACCCTCAGAGACTAGGGGGAAATTAACTGGCGAGCAATGTGGTAGAGGCTGGCGGGAAAAGCTGAGAGCGGGTGAATGAGGACCATGGGCTGCCGTGCAGGTTGGGCACTGCCCACCCACAGGGACTCAGTTTTGTATTTAAGACTTTATTTTTCTTTCTGGCAAATAGATGAAAAATCTATTCAGAAAAGGAACTCTTCCCTACCTGGCACAAATATGCATGGGGTGTGGTGATCAGCAGTTAGGACCATAGAAGCTGTTTCTCCGTGTCCCAAGATAGAACAAAGCTTCCTTGCATAAACTGTAAAGTACGAGCCTGGACTGAGTCAAAAATGAAAGTTGGAATTGTTTTCTAACATATAAAACATCAAATACATTTCCATAAGAACCAGCTTTCTGTCAGGGAAGGGATTTTGGGTCCTTGATTGTGTGTGTAATAATTTACACCTATGTCCAGACTGATCCACTGTGTCCTCAGGGGTCCTTGACAGGGTGGCGATTGTCAGCTGTTATTTTACTATAACACTTGGGGCTATGTAAGAAGTCTTTCTCTGTCCTGCCAGCCAGCTCCCAAGTAATGACACGGAGACTCATTCATTATCAAAGCTTGACCTTAGCTTAGGCTTACCCCACTAACTCTCATAAATAAATTAATCCATTTCTATTAATCTACTTTCTGTCAGATACCACCCATCTGCTTCTTTCGTGTCTCCTGGTGTCTCTCATGTGCCAGATTCCTCTCCTACTCCCCCTCTTTCTGCCCAGGAGTCCCGCCTAGACCTCCTGCCAGCTTTTTATTAAACCAATCATAGCAACACATTTTCATACAGTGTGCAAACTCCTACAACATTTCCCTCCTTTTGTCTAAATAAAAAGGAAAGGCTTTAACTCTAGAATAGTAAAACTATATACAATAAGAACAATTATCAGGTAAGAATTACATTCACAATGTCCACTCCATTAGTATTGGTAAATTCAGAGAAAATACTCCATTATCTATCCTGTCTTAGTGAGTTCAAAGTTTTGTACTTGATTTACTCTATCCTAACTTGTATTACCAACCCAAACTGTCTTTTTAGACCTCAGGACATTTTCTTTGATGTACAACTTAAGCTTTTATGTCTCTCAACCTTTATTAACTTTGTATCTCTTTTGTGAGTTTCTTTTTTGAATTTAGGTAACAAGAGAAACTGTAGCTATAACCATATAGTCTTAACTCCATCCGAGACCCAAGAAGGACATCATATTATCTGAGTAAACAGGAAGTGTAGTGCAAACAACTTCCAAAACTATAAAAATGAAAGAAACAGCTACCTGCTTAGACAGTCACCCAAGGTTCCTCTGTCACTCTGGGGCATCCATCTTTGGCCTATAGGCCTAGAATATCTGACAGACTTTTTTTTTGTGAAGCAGGAAATTTTTGAAGTGCTGTCTGCAACTAAGGTCCTCAGGAGGTCTCCCCTCCCCCAGTCAAACCTGATCTATTAATTTTGAAGAGAAACTTAACTTTTTGTTTCCTGTGGAAACAAAGATATAACTTTTTCCCACAATGCAATACATTGTTCAGCCTCTATTCTGAAGCCAAGACATCCCTAAAGTACCCAGGCTGGTTTAATTCAGCAGTCCCTTCCACAGCCTGAGGTCTCCCACAGCTGCCATTCTCTGTTAATTAGCATCCAAAAAATTCAAAATTAGCAAAGCATCATATAAAACTTCATGTGCTATAATATTTTCCATTCATATGTAGCTTTTTAAAAATATTACTCTCTTTTAAAGACTTTATTATTTTTAAATTATCTTTTTCTATGACTGTCTATACCCATTTCTTTTTTCTTTCTTTAGCATCCAAGCACATTGTACCTGTTCAGAGGTTTTCTCAGTCTGGACCTGACTTTCTGCAGGTCTGCAGCATTCTCTGACCGGGAGACGAAGCTTAACCTGCTAAGCGGCCACTGCAAGGCTCTGGAGGCTGGATCTGCCCCACAGCTCCCTAGGGCCTAGGCTCATGTCAGCAGTGCCCAGCTCTGGGAATTTGCTGAGTCCGAGCAGCAGGTGTTTTTACCAAGTGCACCAGCTGCTCGCATGCTCTGCTGCGTAGCCGAGCTCTTAAAACAGCCATGCCTCTGTATGCCGTGAGCAGTGGGCTCTGTGCACATGCCACATGCCACATGTTGGGTACCATTTGTAACAAGTCTTTCCCTGTCCTGCTAGCTTCCAAATAATGACACAGAGACTATTAATTATGAAAGCTTGGCCTTAGCTTAGACTTTTCCCACTAATTCTTATGACTTAAACTCACCCATTTCTATTTGTCTACGTTGTCAGGTACCGCCCATCCTGCTTCTTCTGTGTTTCCTGGCATCTTTCATGTGCCCAGATTCCTCTCCTACTTCCTCTCTCTCTCTGCCCAGAAGTCCCGCCTATACCTCTCACCCAGCTTTTGACCGTTCAGCTTTTTGCTACACTAATCATAGCAATGCATTTCACACAGTATAAAATATCCCAGAGCAGGGTTTATTTCATTTTACTATGTTCTTGTCTTCATAAAAAAATGGAAACTTAGGAGAGGATACCGTTTTTCATTAAAAACAAGTTTTAGGATGCCATTTAAAGAATTGGAATACATTTATGTACAAAACCTTCATAGGGAGTCCCCTTTTCCCCAAGGGGGAAAAGAATTCCCTCTGTGTGTTTGATGTACAAAATTGTGTGTATCAGATGACTAACATCTGGCCTGAGTAAGCATTTGAGTTTGAAACCTCTGCAGAGAGGAGAGCGGAAAGAAAGCCGTTTAAGGCCTTTGTTGTTGGTGTTTGTTTTGTTTCAAGAGAAGGTTTCACTTAAAGAGCCCAGACTGGTCTGAAATTCACCCTGCAGCTCAAATTTGTGGTGATTCTCTTGCCTTTGTCTCCAGAATGTTGGGATAAGTTGCTAAGAGTTTAATGGCTCTTGATGGACACTCATGAGCAAAAGTAACATCACACGAGAGAGAGAGAGAGAGAGAGAGAGAGAGAGAGAGAGAGAGAGAGAGCTACAGATAGTACTTCAGTCAAAAGCACAGAAAAACCTCTGAAGAGGACTCCACTCATGGGTCCTGGTCAGGTGTGTAGGCACCATCCTCCTGACATCAGAGACTGTTGATTTGGCCATTGCCAGCCCAGATGACGTAGGGGCATTGGCAATGTTCACTATTGCTCACTACTGATTGGGCCAGCACCAAGAGGGCTTTGCTCTCTTGGGACACAGGCTGCGTTGATTAATTTCAACCATCAACCTGGCATAGCCTGGGAAGAGGAATTATCTGGATTAACTTGGCCTGTGGGGATGCCCGTTGGTTAATTGTCCTGAGTGTTAATTGATGGAGGATGACCCAGCCCACCATGGTGGTGCCATTCTTTAGGCGGGAGGTACGAGAACGAAGAAGGCAGAGGAGTAAGCGTGCACTCGTGCATCTCCCTGACCTGGCTGTGAACGTGTTGCTTAGACTCTTCCATGAGAATGACAGTAAACGAATTGTGAGGCGAGCACCTTCTTCTCCCCTACGTTACTTTTCGTCATAGCAACAGAAATGGAAGCAGGACATAGAATCAGGAAGGGATGTTGGTGGCTGGACCACAGTGCAGAGGCAGCAAGAGCAGAGAACCGCACTGCTCCCGTTATTAGCAGGGCGACCCAACGTTGAGCAACCTAGGCATGAAAGGAATGTGTGGTGGCAGCCGCCATGGGGTGGGGGCCGGTGGTTTACAAGGATTACCTGGAAGTACTGAGGAACCTTTCCCTTGGGCAAGAGTGGCTCAGTAAGCTCAGGGCCTCTGGCTACCATACACCAATGAAGGTGTCAGGATGACAGCTGCCCTGGTTAGTGTTTTTGTCAACTTGACATCGGCTAGAGTTATCAGGGAAGAGGAGCCATAACTGAGAAAACTCCTCCATCAGATCGGCCTGCCTGCAAGTTTGTAGGGTAGGGCAATTTCTTGACTGATAATTGATGAGGGAGGGCCCAGCCCACTGTGGATGGTGCCACCTCTGGATAGGTGGTCTTGGGCTGTATAAGAAAGCAGGTTGGATGGTGTGTACTCACTCATAAGTGGGTATTAGATGTAAAGCAAAGGAAAACCAGTTCACGACCCCAGAGGAGAACCCTAAGAGAGACATACATGGATTTCCCTGGGAAAGGGAAACAGACAAGATCTCCTGAGTAAATTGGGAGTGTGGTGGTGGGGAGAAGGGAGGGAAGAAGGGGAGGAGAAGGGGAAAAGGGGGGAGGAGAACATGAGGGTATTGGGATGGTCAAGATGGGGGGAGGACAGAGAGGGAGAGCAAGGAAAGAGATGTCTTGACAGAGGAGCCAGTATGGGGTTAGTGAGAAGCCTGGCCCTAGGGAAATTCCCTGAAATCCACAAGGACGACCCCGGCTAAGACCCTAGGCAGTAGTGGAGAGGGTGCCTGAACTGGCCTTCCTCCATAAGCAGATCGATGACTACCTTAATTGTCACCATAGAACCTGCATCCAGCAACTGATGGATGCAGATGCAGAGATCCACAGCTAAGTACTGGGCCGACCTCCCAAAGTCCAGTCACAGAGAGGGAGGAGTGATAATATGAGTGAAGGGGTCAAGACCACGGTGGGGCACCCACAGAAACAGCTGACCTGAGCTAGTGGGAGCTCTCTGACTCCAGACTGACAGCGGGGAAACCTGCATAGGACCAAACTAGGCCCTCTGAGTGTGGGTGGCAGTTGTGTGACTTAGGCAGTCTGTGGGGCCACTGGCAGTGAGATCAGGATTTATCCCTAGTGCTTGAACTGGCTTTTTGGAGCCTATTCTTTTTGGAGGGATACCTTGCTCAGTTTAGATATAGGGGGGAGGACCTGCCTCAAAGTGATGTGTCAGGCTTTGTTGACTCCCCATGGGAAGCCCTACCTTCTCTGGGGAGTGGGTGGGGATGGGATGGGAGAAGTGGGAGGAGGGGAGGGAGTGGGAACTGGGATTGGCATGTAAAGAAGAGAAAAGATTGTTTATAAATAAATACATAATAGGTCAAGCAAGCCATGGGGAGTAAGCTAGTAAGCAGCCCTCCTCCTTAGCCTCTGCTTCAGGAGGTTCCTTCCCTGGCTTTGCCTTCTGATGGACAGTGGACCTGTGAGTCAAGACGACCCTTATTCCTCAAGTTGGGTCATGGACTCTGACTGCTTCCTCACTTTGACTTGCTGAATGAAAAAATCTAGGAGTCATAAATTCTGATTGGCTTTACCTAGTGTCACTCATCCGCCTCCTGCCCATAGGGAGGGCTGGCAAAGTTTGATTGACACAGACTCTTTGAGAATAAGTTGGCTCTCCTGGAGGCGTGGGAAGGCAGAACTTCACCAGGTAGTGGGTCATCACACCTGGCCCGATCAGTTTTTCCTGGATTTGGCAGCCGAATATGTGCTCTTCTCCCCTTTACACCCCGGGAAGCGCCCTGGGCCCTAGTCAGGCGGTACCATATCAGGCCGTCTGGGCGAGAAGGGCCTCCTACACTGCCCCGAAGGGTCAGCTTCTGCTGGGCCTTTGACTCTGTCTCAACCAGGTCTCTGTTCCCTCATGGAGAAAGAGCCCTTGGCTGTGGGCAGAGGAGCACAAGTGTCATACGGGCTAAGATTTACTTATTCTTATTTCTGCATGATGTCCACTAGATGGCACTGTTGGCCTGCTCAGAGAACAAGAGAACAAAGCCCAGTGAAAAAACAGAAGGCTGTGGTTAATTCCTTAAGTGGCCACCTGGCCTTCTTTCCAGGTAGCTGGCATAAAAGGACCAAGAGATGACGTCATCCAGCAAGCACGCCAATCTCTCTTATGCATAAATATTTTTTTGTTTAGATTAAATCAAGTCAGTGGTAGTGTGCCGCCACTTTGGACCCCTTTGAGAACCCGGAAAAAGTACCTTCCACTTTAAAATTTCTTAAAAATAAGAACCCCATAAACACTAGATTTACTTATTTTTTTGTTGCGTGTGCCCCGTCATGCGATGATGCTTACGCGGAGCTCGGAGGACAACTTGGGGAAGACAGTTCTATCAAGTTTGACCCAGGCATGGATCTCAGGTTGTCAGACCCCCCCCCGCGCCGCCTCCCGAGATGGAGGGCCATCTCTCCAGCTCTGGTTGTTCATTTTGGGTCTTCAAATTGATATGTTTGGAGAGGACTGTTCTTTAGCCTTTGGGTAGTGAGCTGTTTGTCCTTGGTACAAAGTCCGTCTGTACCAAACATGTGCCTCTTGTTGGTAAGATTGTGGTGTGATTTGTCTGTTTTCCTTTTTTTACCTGCAAGCCATCTTTAGCCCACAGGTGTGTGCCTTTTAACAGTAATTGGTAAAAAAGAGTTACTGATGGAATCATGTCTATTAAAAACCAAAGTCTTGATAGGAATCCCCACATGTGTGTGTAAGCATGGGTGTGCGTGCATACGAGTGTGTGCTTGTGGGAGGTCAGGGGACATTGGGTGGGTAAGCGTGTGTGTAGGTGTGCATTCATATGTGTGTGCTCTTGTGGAGATCACAGGTGACATTTTCTCCATCACTCTCTACATTATTCATTGAGGTAAGGGCTTTCACTCAATCCCCGTTCTGATGGTCTAGCTAGCCAGCTTGCCCTGGGAGTCCCCCGCTTATACCTCTTGTGTGCTGGATCACAATGGGCCACCACTGCAGCTTAGCGTTTACATAGGTGCTGGGGATCCAAACTCCAATATCAAAAAATGGAATTTGACCAGCCCCGCGATGTCCCCAAAGCTTCTCTCATGCTTCTTTGCAGTCAGTCCTTCCCTAATCCCTCTGTCTCTGGCTTTCTCCACACAGACAAGCTCACAAGTCTTCATTTTCCGGAACTGCCGAGATTGAACCCAGGGCCTTCTACACTGCTCTTCTGCTGAGCCCCTCCATTGGGAACTTCTCTCTTTGCACAGTGAGTGTGCTCACCCAAGTCTGGTTCTTTCTCCCAGTGTTATGTTTATGAGGTGTAGCTCATCGTTGGTCATAGCTATGATTTCTTAGCACTGTCGCGGAATATACCATCATGCACCAGGCAGTTTTTCATTCTGTGGCTGTGCACATCCTTGGGATGTGTATGTGGGATTCTGAGTCCCGGAGAGTGTGTTGGTTAGTGGTGAACATGAAGTTGGCACAATCTAGAATAACCTGGGAGGAGTCTTGGTGAGGGAGCCTCTAGATCAGATGGGCCTGTGGCAGTGTCTGTGGGCATGTGTGTGTGTGTGGGGGATGTCTCTTGATTATCTTAGTTGGTTTGGGAAGATCCCAGTGCACTGTGGGTGTCATCATTCCTGGGTTTCAGGCCTTGGACTGTGCGCAAAAGTAGAGAAAGCTAGCTGAGTTCAAGCATGCATCATTGCATTTTTTGCCTCTCTGCTGCCTCGGGTTCTGCTTTGACTTGCCCCCGGTGATGGACCAGGACCTGGAATTATAAGATAAATAAACTGTTTCTCTCCTAAATTGCTTTTTTGACAGGGTGTTCTTATCACAACACCAGAAATCAAAGTATAGCAGGAAGCAGATGCTGGCTGAGCTGTGGCAGGGGCAGCCAGGGACAGATTCCAAGTGGTGCGTGCTGGTGGGCCGTCTCGCGGCTCTTAGCACCTGCGCGAAGCAGCTTGTGGGGCCGTCTCGCGGCTCTTAGCACCTGCAGGAAGCAGCTTGTGGGGCCGTCTCTGTCCGATCGTTCTGGAGGGAGTCAGGGAGTAGGCCTGCCCTCAGGGTCAGACTCTAGGGCGGGGACATTATGGTTTCATTTCTCTGCCCAAATGGGAACTCAAAAGAGTTACAGCATTTGAAAGAGAAATCAGGTGGATGGAGGAATGACCAGACCTTAAACATTCCTTAGCATGGCACCACGGTCAGGAGGACCTGTGACTGACTGTACATTGTTAGAAGATCTGTTTGGGGGAAGTGGCCCTGGGGAGGTGGCTCAGTAATTAAGAGCACTTGCTGCTCTTCCAGAGGACAAGGGACTGTTCTCAGGACCTATGGCACCCACACCAGGCAGCTCACAACCACCTGCAATTCCTGCTCCACTGGCTCTGATGCCCCGTTCTGGACTCTGTGGGTACTCCATCCCCCCTCCCCAGGATTAAAGAAGATTTATGCCTTTAAAGTTCTCACCTAGTAATGGGGAAGTAGAAATTTACTGTAGTTCTTTTAGCTTCCAAAAGTGTTTTATTTTGGTGATAAAAAACAAAACAAAACACCGCTGTTATACAATTTCAAATAACACACTACAATGGGCTCCTGATAATACAGTACAATGCTCCTCCGAGCATCATGGATGGTGGGTGACGCAATGCCAGGGCTCTTAAAAGAGGCTAAACTAAAGAGTGGATTTTTTTTTTTAGGGGAGGATGGAAGGCTGCCCTTCCTTCCGTAGGGCCCAGTGGAAAAGGCCTCATCTCAAGGTACTCCAGGCTGTGAAGTAGGAGACAGAGGGAGAACCCCATGTTACGGGAATTCTCTTGGCTCTGTTTCCTGGATCAGACTGGCGAAATGCGTGCCAGCTTTAGGGAGACTCCTAGTTCCTGGCAGAAAGGAGCTCTGGGAATCCCTGGTGGATCTGGAATTACTTCACTCAGTTCTGGCTTTGGCCACTAGGCAGAGCCAGTGCTCCCTCGCTGTGGCCTGGGCATGCAGCACAGGCCCTGGTAGTACTGCTGAGGTCTCTCCCCCACAGTGCAGGGACAGTACAAGTGCCTCGATCGTGGGATCCCACTGCCTGTTTATATATATTAACTACAAAGTGCCGTTTTAAACCTTGTTGGCTTTTAGGCTAACCCGAATACTGAAAGCGCCGTGGGCTCAGAGGTACCCGGCTTTCCCAGGGTACCTGATTTGGGAGTCTCATGCTGTAGTCTGAGAGAATTGGGGGTTGGGGAGGGAAGGAGGGAAGTTGGCATCCACTCTCACTGAGATCTCAATAGGACTGAGCAGGGGTGAGTGTTGGGGTGAACACAGCACGTGTCAGACATGAACCTCAGGGGCTGGCATCTTCACTGGGGGTGGAGGACATGAACAAGAAATGCCCAGGGCTCGCTTTGCCACTCCAGCGCTGGGAACGGCAAGGAAGGCTCTTTGGCAAGGCCTGAGTGGGTTAGGGGAGGCTTCCTGGAGGAGGTAGACTAAGGGTTGTCAAATCAGTTTTATGTGTTGCCTGGACCATGGACCACAAGGGGGCAGAGCAGAGAGTTAGGCTTAGAGTCCTGTGGATGGCTCTATTCTGTCACCCCTCACTAGGGAATTCCCAGGGCTTCCTACAGTCCTGAGGAGGCTCTGGCACTAAAACCATCCAAGTCTTGGGCCCCTCCGTGCCTAGATTTAGAACAGGACTGGAATTCTGAAAACATATTCCAGATCCAAACAAGCAGAGACTCTGGTACATATGTTTATTTCCAGGAAAAAGCCAAGGTGGCTTTAGTTTCTGGCTCACAGCAAGACTCCTGGAATATTCTTTCCTTTTCCATGGTCTTCCCTGTTCCCCTCAAAGCCCTTCTTTCCACAGCACTCCGTCCAGGCCTGGTGTTGTCTTCTTTCTGTGCCCAGCTTTTCTTTTTCCTCTTTTTTTCATCCTGAGATGAAGTTCTCACCCCAGACTAGTGGCTCCCCGTGGGGCAGATGCAGAATGCAGGGAAGCCAAACCACGGGTGCAGCCTTGAGCTATCCTCAGGTGATACAGATGGGGGTGAAGTGCCAGCTGCTGTCTGTCCCTGCTGCGTTCAGATTCCAAGTTTGATCTCGCAGAGCCTGGCGTGCTCCAGTGGCTTAGCTTCAGTGGAATGTCCCTCCTGAAACCCTTGAGACCGATCCTCACCATCCTGCTCAATCCTCCACGCTTCCTCACCCCCTGAAGTCACCACCACTTGACGAAAAGAGAGGAGGCTGAGTGGTTAGAAGTTCAGACTGCTGTTGTTGAGGGTAAGAGTTTGATTCCCAGCATGCTGGTTGGGTAAGTGCACAACCGCCTATAACTCCATTTCCAGGGGATTTAATAGATGCCGTTCCTCGATTCCATGGACATCTTTACAACACACACACACACACACACACACACACACACACACACACACACACACACACACGTAAATTTTCTTTTAAAAGAAAGGAAGGAAGGAAGGGCTGGAGAGATGGTTTAGCAATAAGGAGAGCTTACTTCTCTATCATGAAGACTCCGGCACCCATGCTGGGTGGCTCACAAATGTCTCTAACTCCAGCTCTTAGGGATCTGATGCTGTCCTTTTGTCCCTGTGGGCACCTGTGCATATATGGGCTCATACTCTCTCTCTCTCTCTCTCTCTCTCTCTCTCTCTCTCACACACACACACACACACACACACACATCCATGTAAAATAAAAATAAATCTTTTAAAAAGAGGTTAAAGGATCAGGAGGCAGAAGGAGTTCCTAAGGGGCAAGGATCTGATGAGGACACACTTAACAGTGACAGGATCTGGTCAATGTACCAAAATACACACACGTTGGAAGTGGGGTTCAGTTCCGTGGGTTACTGACCCTGGGTGCCCCATCTGGAGTGATAGGTAGAGGGTGATGGGACTCCCGCTCAGTTGCTGTTACTATTTACCTTTGAGCCACCAATCCCAGTTCTCCATGCATGAAGACATCTGGAGGCATCTCCTGCTTGTCTGTCTTCTGGTCCACACAGTGCTCTCTGGACAGGCCAAGGGGCAGGGAGAGCGGAGACTCCCAAGCGAGACAGAAGCCAGCAGCACTCCTTATCTTCAGCTTTGCCATAGTCAGTGTTCCCGTTGCTGTGAAAAGCACCACCACCGAAAGCAGCGTGTGGGGGAAGGGCTTATTCCAGCTTGTGCTTCTGGGTCACAGTTCGTCACTGAGGGAAGTCAGGACAGGAACTCAAGACCCTGGAGGCAGGAGCCGATGCAGGGGCCACGGAGGGGTGCTGCTTGCTGGCTTGCTCATCGTGACTTACAGAGCGGGCTTTCTTATAGAACCCAGGACCACCAGCCCAGAGTGGTACCACCTACAGTGAGCTGGATCTTTCCCCATCAATCAAGACAGCGCACCACGGACTTGCCCACAGCCCAGTCTGATAGAGCCATTTTCTCATTTAGGGTGGTCTCTTCCCCGATGTCTAGGCCTGTGTCCGTTAAACAACACACTCTCTTCCTTTTCCAGTGCTTTTCTTCTTGCCCATCTCTACCTGTTTATTGCTGCTTGGTTTGAGGGCAAACGGTTGAATCAATTAATAGAGGATTTGCAGAATCACAAGAGCAGTTACTAAAGGATGATGTAATTAACTTATTCAGACTAATTGAAAATTTTCATTTAGAAGGAGCAGCCAAGTGCCTCCTGGCTTAACCGCCTTTCTCAAATAAAATGCCCTCATGAGAAGACTCTGTAATGCCTGTCTGTAAACCCGAGACCTCCGAGACTGCCACAAAACTTTGGGAAAAGAATTAAGTCATTTTTCTTTCTCATCTCCTACCCCATTCCTCTCTGAAAGCATCCTTAGAGTTATAAACTATTCTCATTGCTCTGTGACTCAGGCATGGGACAAGGGCAGGAGAGAGCTGGAGGAGAGAGGGTCCTACGGGATGTGACTCTGGATTGGGAGGGTGAAGAATGGGGTAGCATGGCTCTGGGGGCAGTAGAAGAAGAGTTCCATGCTGGGGACGGTGCACACTCCACACTGTCATCTCTGAGCTCCTTGGGTGGGACTTCCCCTTCCGGGCTGCTCGCAGAACCCAGAGCTGCCGGAGGCAGACTGTAGCTCTTGGTCACAGGGTGTGGTAGGTTCTGAGCATGTGAGTCTAGTGCACCAAGGAGAGAGAATCTGAAATCGACACTGGAGTAACAGCAGAGAGACTCAGTTTCACTGGGGAAACTGAACTGCTAGAACTTGGCCCCGACCTGGTGACAGTTACTGAGCACTTAGGAAGAGAGGTGGTTCCTGGGGGTAGTGTCAGCACCTAGGAAAGCAACCTGGGGTGATGTGGCAGTATCCCTCTACAGGCTTGGATCTTCCCTCCCTGAGCTTCCGATTGCACATGGCAGTGTGTTTATAGCACCCCCCGCCCCAGACTTGACTACACTCTTGGCCTTTCCAACTGAAAGAGATGAACAGAGCCATAGAAGAATAAATGGTTGACTTCAAAGAACATCTGAGGTAGGGATTTGCTCGTCCTCAAAGAAAGACATGCTTGAGCCGTGCTCTTGGGCTGGAGGATGGCACATTCTAGAAACTTAGAGGGCACAGGTCAGCAGAGGGTTTTTGCTCCCATTTTAGGAGCAATGTGTGTTTGTGTTTGTGTGTGTGTGTTCATTTGTATATGAGTATTGTGTTCAGATGGAGGCCAGAAGTCAATGCCAGGTGTCTTTCCCAGTCGGGCTTTACCTTATTTTTTGAGACAGGGTCTCTCACAGAACCTGGAGCTCAGTGAGTTGCCAGATTGACTGGTCAGTGAGCTCCAGGGCTCCCATTGCCTCTGCCTCCCAACACTGGGTTGCAGGTGGATGGCACTGGCTGAGTTTTTTTTTGGAGGTGTTGGGTTTGGAACTCAGGTCCTCAAGCTTGCAGAGAAAACTTTACCCCTGGGTCATCTCGCCAGTCTCCAACCTCTCTTTGAAAGCATTTATTTTTAAAGGTTTTGTGTATGTCTGTTGTGATGTCCGTTCCGCATATTATCCCTCGTGCTCCTCCCCTCCCTTCCATCACGTGCTAGTTCCCTTTGTCTTCCTAGACAATTTTACTCCCTTCATGCCATATGTATATGCTTCTATATATCTACGAAGAGCCTAGGAACTATGGATGAGAGAAAACGTATGATAGTCATCTTTCTGAGACTGTCTTGATTCACATTATCTATTGAATCAATTTCCCTGAAAATGGCATAGTTTTTTTCCACATTATGACCTAGAAGAATCCCACTGTGTGCACATGCGCACCACTATGCGCCCCCTTCTATTGTTGAGTACCTAGGTTGGTTCCATGAAGAAATTATCGTGGACAGTGCTGCAATATACAGCGATGCCCAAGCATTCCTGTGACCTGTTAGCCTGGAGAAACCTTGGGTAAATACCCAGCAGTGTCATAGCTGGCTCGGATGGAAGATCTATCTTTAGTTAGTTGAGAAGCCTTCGTACTGACTTCCATGGTGGCTGGGACTAGTTTGTGCTCCCTCAGAAGTATATAAGGGTTCCCTTTGTCCATATTGCTGATAGCATTTTTTTTATTTGTTTTCCTGGCCACTGTCATTCTAACTGGGGTGAGATGGCATATTAATGTAGTTTTGCTTTTTATAAAGGAGAGTTAAAGGCAGCAGTCACGGACCTTTCCTCGGGCCTCCTGTTGAATGCCTACTACCATGGGCTTTGCAGCCAGCAGACTTAAGTCTGAAGTCTGGTTCCGATACACCCAGGAGGGGAGTTGATTTGGGTCTGTGAGCTCAGGGTCCTTACAGGGAGCATGAGATTGATAACTGTTTCCACTGCCAGGGGACTTGCTGGGAGTTCCATGACTCATGGGTGTGGAGTTTGGTACTCGGCATTAGCTAGATGCTACAAATGCTGCCCCTGATTGTTGCAGGCAGGGTTTGCACTAACTGCTGAGTGTGATGGAGTGTTAGGATTCTCAGAAGAGACGCAACTTCCAGAAGGGCTTAGCCCATCCGTGTGAGAAGTGTTCAGTTGGAAAAAGTCAGTCCCATCGTACAGCTCTACTAATCGTGTGCTTTCTCCACTCCTAGCGGGGAAATCAGGTTGGATCTCATGACCATCATGGCATCTGCCGATGTTTACTATGAGCTTCATGGGAGCCATCCCTTTGGGGACGGCGGGAGCAAATGACTTTAGGTTTTACCAGAGGGTGCTGGCTGTTGCAGGCATGTCTTACTGGGTGGCCGCCAGGCTTCTGGGATGCAAAGAACTCTAGGAACTATTGACAGCTTGGAGGAGAATTAGCCTCTTCCAGGGATGAGCTTCCTTATGGGCTGTCCAATGCCGAGTGGTCGGCCTTGAAACCATATACACACACAAACAACAAGAATGGATCCAGATCCAGCAGCTTCTATTTGTATGTATTAATGTACACATATACATATATGTAGCAAAAGGTTATTGATTTTAGAGAGGAATTTGAAGGAGGGGATCTTCAAGGGACTAGCAAGATGAAAGGGAGGGGGAGGCGATAGAATTCTATTCAATTAAAAACACTAAAAAAATAAACAGCAAGAAGAACCCAAAAGAACGGTCCTCTGTCAGTTCAGAGTGGTGGGACCGCAGAGCGTGGTCTAATTCCACAGGCGTGCTGGGAGGTTGGGTGGATGGCACTGGTTTCTGTTTAATCCGTTTGGCGACCCTGACTGTCTTCTCTGTTTAATACCAAGAAGGAAAATGCTTAGAAAAGTCTTGTCACTTTCCAGAGGTGGCACCTGGCCCACAAGAGGTGACATGGGATCTAAATGGAGATCCGTATGATCTCTGATCACTGAGCCAGACCAGGTCTCAATAACCAGGGACAAAGTGCCAAGTCCCTGCCGGCCGCTTCTGTTGGTCCTTTTCCCAGAACCGTCCTGTCCTCCCCCTGGCAAGAGAGGCTCTGTGGTTCTTGCATGGAGGCCAGAGAATGTTCTAGGTGGCCTTGGAACCCAGAAAAGGGCGTTGTATTCCCTAGAGCTGTAATTCTAGGTGATTGGGGGCTGCTTGACATGCGGTTGGCTGGAACCAAACGAGTCCTCTGGAAGAAGAGTATAAAGTGTTCCTAACCAACAAGCTGTCTGCTGTGTGGCTGAAGGTGACCTTGAGCTTTTGATCCTCCTGCGTCTCTGTCTCCTGAGTGCTGGGATCACAGAGATGTGCCACTGTGCCCATTTTATGGGAGATTGGGCTGGAACTCAACAACTTTGTGCAGGCTAAGAGAATACTCTACCAACTAGGGCACATTTGTAGACTGCTTTAGTCTATGGGATTTGGAGCCAAACTTCCTGAATGCAGGTAGGTCCTGGCCTTTTGCTTTATACTTAGTAGGACTTTGTCCCTATCAGTGGCCCGTCTCAGCCTCAGTTTCCTCATCTGTAAAACAGAGGTCCTAGAGACACCTGCATCCCCACAAAGGTGGAGACTGAATGAAACACCACACTATGCCTGGAATGTACCAAGCACTCAGTGACTTTCAGCAGGTCTTAAGTCTATCACAGCTTCCTTTCTTTCTTTAAATTGTTATTGATTAATTTCTTAAATGTGCACGTGGATGCTAGAGACAACTCTGTGAGCTGGTTCTCTCTTTCCACCTTTATGCAGACTCCAGAGATTGAACGTAACTCACCAGGTTTGTGTGACAAGTACTTTTACCTGCTGAGCTATCTCCATCATTCTGAGTAGGTGGAAAGGACCCAGGTCCCTCCCCATTGTCTAGTCCCCTGTCACAATCATCCAATCACTTACTCCCATGATCCTTTTCTTATTACCTGAGACATGCAGGGAAATTGTAATTTAATTTTGAAATCAGGATTTATCTTTGCCTTGCTATCTAGGCTCTGAGTCATGGCGGCTGTTTGGTTTCATCTGCCAGAGCTCTTCCGTTAATAATACCCTACTGGATTGCTGTTGAGCCCGATGGATGGTGAAGCAGTCAGGAAAACATCACTAAGTAAACACAGCCTCAACCCTCCCTTCCCTCTGCCTCCCGTGCTGTCAGAAGGGAGCCTGCAGCTTCTCTTTGTGTTGCTAATTTATAAATGGAAGAAGCAGGTGATAAATATAGTGGGGATGATAGATTCCTAGGAAGCCTGAGGAATTGAAGATGTGGCTGCTGGGAAGCCAGTGAGGAGTGTGGGTGAACCTTAGAAAGGGGCACCTGACCTCTGCAGTCACAGGGCTTTGACAGGGACACTGGACAAGGGTTCAGGAAGTCAGGCCTTGGTCCCAAGTCTTTGCAGGTGTTTTGTACAAACTAGAGGAAGCCAGTTCCCTTTCTGGACCTCAGAGTCCCCCATCCACAAGTCGCTTGGCTTAGTTCTCAAAATAACAGCTGTCATTTCTCAAATGCATGTTTTGAAGTCTTTATTAACTTACTAGATTTCTTTAACAAACCAGTTCCCCCTAAGGAGATGGCCAGCATCCACCACAGAACAAGGGGAGCGCCAGGACTATTGGCTCCAGGGACCCAAACAAAACCACAGTGCCTCTGCCACCTCAGAGGGATCGCCACATCCGCATGGTGGCTCTGAGCCCTGTTCCTGTAAGATGCAGGGCATGCTGAGACTTTCAGCTAAGTTGCTCATGGCTAGAGCATCTTGTCACAGTAACAGGAAGGCAGAGCACTCACAGACAGGGGGAACCTAAAATGCTGGACCGATGTCCCCAGGAGTCGAGTCCAGCAGTGACTTGGCTGAGTCAAAGGGAATACTTTTGCTTGCTGTCAGATGCGGTCATGTCAGTTTGCACGTGTGAATGAGGAATTGTAGCTCCCCACTCTCCTAGCCTTACCTGCTGCTGTAGGGAGGCACAGTGTCACCACCAAAGGAGGCTGCCTGGTTGTCTGCAGCCAGAGGAGAATGCCAATGACAGAGCAGCGGGGTGGGGAGCTACTGAAAACAGAAAGAATAAAAGCAAGCAGGGAGACCTTGGAACCATGGCTGCAAAGTGAAAGAGAGAGAGAGAGAGAGAGCCAAAGTTTGGAAAATAAGTGATTAATGAAAAATGAATCCAGATAGAAGCAAAGCACTCAGCGGGTGGGGAGGCGCCGATCTTATTGGACTTCATCAGGTGAGCTCAGGCTCCTAAGAAGATTGGGTCTCCACACTGACCCTGGCCACACTTTGAGGCACAGGTAACAGGTACTGTGGAGAGTCAGCATCAGGACAAATTCCACAGGAGTGGGGCCCGCCACTCTCCTCCTCCATATTCTCTACTTCTCCCTCTTCTCCTTTCCCTCCCTCTTTCCCTCTCTCCCTCCCTCCCTTTACCTTCTTCCCTCCCTCCCTCACTCCGCTTCTTCTTGCTCCTCTTCTCCTCCTCCTTTGGAGACAGAATTCCTTGTATTCCAGGCTGGGACTGAGGTCTATAGGAATGCCAAAGGTGACCACGAGCCTCTGATGCTTCCACCTCCTGAATGCTGGAATTACAGACGTACCACCATGCCTGGTTTCTGCAGTGCTGGGGATTGAACTCATGATTTATGCAAGCTAAGCAAGCCCTCTACCCACTCCCTGGGGGCTTCTTATTGGCAGAGGTCTGCTAGTGTGCATGAGTGAGAGCTAAGTGCAAGGAAATGAATAAAGATTTATAGCTGGCGGTCACACAGTAGTTCATGAATGTCAGACATGATGCTTGCACTTGTATGAGGCAAATAGCTCATGGGCCTCTGGAGCCCTCACATGCCCTGGGATTCTGGGAGTTGCTGGAGTCTCAGAATGCTCTAGGCATGTAACTGAGGCTGTGTTGTCTACCAAAAGTATTTCTGTTTGAACACATTGCATGAATTTCCTAGAGACATCCAAGAAGAAAGGCTGTGTACTCCCGAGACACGCCCCATGTCCTGCTGGTTACTTGTTTTAAAGAAGAGGCAGTTCCAACCTCCGAGTCACATTCTCTTTCTTAAAGAGGGTCTCTGAAGCTGTGTTTGGTCCCATATGACTGAGACCTGCCTCTGAGGGTCACCACGAGACTATTAGGACCTGAAGATTAAGGACAAGGCGCATGGTGTACTGGCTTTGAAATCCACCTTGACTGTAGAAGCTGACAGGCAGTCAGAGGAAGTCCCATGCTGGCTGACATCCTTCCCTCCCTCACCACCTCCCAGCTTCCATTCTGCTCCTCCCCCTCCACACAGGAAGGCTGCTGCTGCTCTAAGTGTGCAAGTGTCGACGCTGCCCCCTTGAATCTTGCATTGTACTTTGGGCAACTGAAAAGGAAGTCAAGCTTAGATAACGTGTCATGGCAGTGCATGCTGGGAAACACGTGGAAGAGAGCCTGCAAGTTAGGGGTGCAGATGCCTCAAGTCCCGGGGTCCCCAGGAGCTTTCAGAGTTGTGACACCTTGCCTGAGCTCTGAGCAATGAGAGGGAGTCACCCCTGGAGACTGAGGGGGAACAAACACCTAGGAGAGAGACAAACAAGTCTGGAGGCCTGATATGGGCTAGCCTGTGCTAGGGAAGGCACAGTCAGCGGGGTGAAGGTCTAAGGTTCAGACACTGAGCTGTGGATATTTAATGAGGTTTCCTTTATTATAAATGCCATGTGATATCTTGTAATGGTCTCACAGTGGGATAGGTGTCAGAACAGAGCGGGGATAGCAAGAGGAAAGCCTCAGTCCCAGGACTTCTCTGGGTGTCTGCCCCTTGGATCAGCTGCGTCAAGTCGCTTACTTCTTTCCTGTGATCTTTGTTAATGTAAGAGATTAAAAGACTCCTCATAGATGTTCTGGACTATGTTCAGGGAAGCAGTTACTGAGACATCTTGGGAGTAGCAAGTGTGGACGTATACCAGGATGCAAATTTGCATCTGTTTGGACAACAGACTGAGGCCAGGACCCAGTCTCAACCAGCTGGGTTCCGAGAGCATCTACTTGGCAGAGTTCTGGGTACCAGTTCTGGGAAGGACTCTCAGGAGTTTGAGGACAAGCTCTACTGACAGATACAGTAAGTACCCTAGACCTAATGCCTTCAGGACAGGCGTTAGTAATGTGTGTTCATTTATGTTGTAGATGGATCCACCTTTGCCATTTAGTCGTTATAAAATGGCTATCTAGATTAAAAAGTAAAAGTGGGAACTAAATTGGTTTATCACAGACTTACAAAGGGGCTGTTCTGGGCAGATGGGTCTGTAGGTAAAGTACCTGTTGTTCAGGCTTGAGGACCTGAGTTCAGACCCCCCATGCCCATGCCAAAAGCTGGGTGCATTGGTATACATCTGTCATTCCAGTGTGGGGAGTGGGTGGAAGGGGGGCAGAGAGACGATCCTGGGAGTCCATTGCCAGTTAGGCTTGCTGGTGAGCTCTGGTGTGGTCAGAGAGTCTATCTTAAAAGACAAGGCGGAGGACGGTAGAAGAAGATGCCCCCGAGTTGACCTTTGGGCCTCTACACGCATATGCACAGATGTACACACACACATGTGCTTGCACAACACACATACACAGTGGGAGGTGGGGAGATCAAGCTAGAAACAGGGCTGAGCTATAGCCCCTAAATCCACCACCTCCATCTTTCAACCAGGCCTGACCTCATGAAGTCCCCTTCCCCCAGCCTCTCAAATTAATGCCACTGTCTGAAGACCAAGCATTCCAACACAGGAGCCTGCAGGACACATTTTGCACACACCACAGGGACAGACTCCCGGGTGGCACCTAGGGAAGGCAGGTGCTTTCTTCCCCACAGGTGGAGTTTATGACATTGGTTACAGACAAGGGTAACTGGTTTGGTTAGTTTAGAAAAGGCGAGGCCTTACTGAGAGGCTCACAGGTAGGACAGAGGGGCCTGATTGTCAGGCTTGGCGGATTCAGGAACTTCGCAGCTGCCAAGTCTTGGTCTTGCTTAGGGGTCTGTGAAGAGCCTTAGTGGGGAGACTCTCCTTTTGGGGTTTCCCTAGCTGGCTGGAGGAGCCTGTCTTAGCCCTGATCTGCTCCAGGGCAAACATGGGCAGTGCACATTTGCAATGCAGACCCTCCAGACTGGACAAGCAAAGCAAGTTCTGCAAGGGAGGTCAGGCTGTTTTTCCCAGATGACAGCATGGGAGGTAGACAGCAAAGAGGTCCTTCATCAGCGTCAGCTAACTGCTTGAGCATGAAACCGGCAGCTAATTCTCCGCTGCTTTCTCAGCGTGCACAGTGCATGCATGTATGTATTCAGGGTGCATTTTAGGTCTTTCATGTATGCATGTGTGGTGTGCATCCATATGTATTGTGTATGTGGAAGCCTGAGGTTGAGATTGGGAGTTTTTCTTAACCACTCTTTACCTTGTTCATTGAGACAGGGTTTTTCAACTGAGCTCAGAGATTGCCAATATGGGTAGCTGCTTGGGGGAATCCCCTGTCCCCACCTTTTGAGTGCTGAAATTATAGGTTGGCCACCATGCCCACATGGGTTTTGGGGATTCAAACTCTTGTTCCTTATGCTTGCATGGTGAGCACTTTAACCACCGAGCCATCAGTGTGTCTTCTAGAGGCTAGGGCCCTTTTGAAATGGAAGCCTGACAATGCTTGGCAGTTAAGAAAACTCATCTAAAAGGAAGGAGAAATGATGCTTACTTTCTTCACAGAGACCTCAACCTCACTCTAACTCCAGAGGTCTGACACCCTCTGCTGGCCTCCGAGGGAACCCGCATGCACTCACATGCACATATATGTAAAATAAAATAAAACGTATCTTTAAAAATTAGAAGACTCTTGACAAGTATCTTCCCTTGAAGTAAAGCATCCCACACTGGCTTTTCTGGCCCTGACTTGGTACTGTTAAACACCTCCAGACCAGGACAATGCAAGGAGGCCAGAGAGGGTATCAGATCCTCTGGTAGTTGTAGTTGGCATTATAGGTGTCCGTGGCAACCCCATGTGGGTGATGGGAACCGAGCTCCAAGCCTCATGATTGAACAGTAAGTGTTTTTAAATCACTGAACCATCTTTCCAGCCCCCATTTCTGTGTATTTGCATAGTGGTGCAAGCCTAAAATCCCAGGAGGTTGAGGCAGGAGGACCTCTACAAGTTAGAAGGCAGCTGGGTATATGTAGTGAATTCCAGGACAGCTAGGGCTAAGGTAAAATGCAGTGGGGTTTAAAAAAAAAAAGAATAGCAGAAACAATAGAGAGAATCCCAAGTGGTTCAAGCTCCTTTCCAGTTCTTTCTCCCAAGGGTGAACACAAAACGTGGGAACTAAAGTCAGCCGACTTTCAGGCTCTGCAGGATGGAGGGTCTGCACCCCAACTGCATTACTTTCCCCTTCCAACTTGAAGTCAGCCATAGACAGTATAGTCAAACAGGTGAGAGCAGCTGTGTTCCAATAAAGCTTTATTGACAAAAGCGGGCACTGGTCCAGTTTTGGCTCATAGCTTATGTAGCAATCACCAGAGTGCTTTGATGCCTACTTGGGCAAAGTTTCTGGGAGAGTTTAGCATTTTAAAGATCAGCTTCCTTGATATATTATTCATGGGACGACCACCCAGAGCTTCAAAGCCAGCATCCCACCGGGAAAAACCTGGTCCTTCCAATCGAGCCTCATCAGCTTGTGGTGGTTCTAGTTTGAATCTGTTTTGGGCATCAAGTGGACCTGCCCCCTTGTCTGTTCCTAGACCAGCCCAGGTAACAAATTCATGGTGCAGCTTAGGGTCTTCCCAAGAGTCCCCTCTCCTCAGCTGCTCAGAACATGACTTGCCCCATGTTCTTGGGGAGAGATGCGTGCAGTCCTGTAATCCCACATTGGGGTGTTTTATCCTTTCATCTGTAACTGCAGGGGGACAAATCTGAGAGAGTGGCTTTGAAGGCAGAGAGTTCTCAGAGCTCCCAGGGTCTGTTGGTCCCTTCAGAGCTTTAGGCCTGGGCTCTATTGTGTTTGCTTAACACTTGGGCTTTTGCCAGGTAATTTACCTATTAGCTATGCACAGAAGAGAAAAGAAGCCATCCATCTAAAGTATTCAGATTTTGGCCTTAATTAAAATGCAGAATAAATATGTAAGGCTAAAGAGCATGAATTATAGATACTGGGGTTTCTATATTAAAATCGCTTTTCATCTGTGCAGGCGCGCGTGTTTATGGCAGGGAGAAAGCGTGTGTATAAGTCCATAGAAAGAATATAGTTATGGCCGGGTGTGAGCTTAGCAAGATGGGAAATGGGTCTTTTGTAAGAGAAAGAATCCCCTGCCTTTCTGACTCACTGCCTCTGGAGATTTTTTTTTTCCACCTTGATTTTGTAAAGGGCTAATCCTGACCCTTGTTATTTAAATTGCTCCACCACCTCTCAAAAGGCAGCTTCTGGCTTCTCTCTCAGAAGCGCTGGCTCTCAGGCTCAGGGCAAAGCTATTTCTATTCCTTAGTCTTCCCTGGAAGAGGCTTGCTAGCTGTGAGGACCGGGCAGGGGAGGCTGCAAAGGGTGAATGACAAATCTCAGGTCTTTAGCAAAGTCAGGCCAGGGCTCTTCCACCTTGAAGGTTGGAGGTGCTGGACTTTTTCCGTAAGATGCCAGAGAGGAGGCTTAGGACCCTAAAAGCTGAAATCAGCATCCAAGCATGCAGCAATCAGCCTGGGGATGGAGGTGGATAAAGGGCAGGATGACAATGGCCAAGGTCAGGGTGTTGATTTTGTATCAAACCTTCAAGCTTACAAATTGCTATCAATTAGAGGTTACTTTAACTCATAGATGGGGCGATTCATGCTGAGAGCTAATCTGCATTGCTCAGAACATTGAAAAACAAACAAATTAGATGTGAAACCCCAAATTACATCGTAATCAATACGGGGTAGATGGTGGCTTTCTTTGGGGGAGTGCAATAAGCGGATGCAACTTTGCTAGAAAGTGTCAGTTTAGAGAGCTTAGTTTCAATGAAACCTGACGCTAAAGCGGAACAGCACAGACCCTGCAAGATGAGAATATTGTATTATTGTATGCATCCTCCCCATGTTGAATCCCCCAACACACACACAGAGATACCCACCCATACCCACCGATATACCCTGACACCCGACCTGATAATAGAAGTGGCTGTTTGTTACTTCTTGTGACAAACACCCACAGAAGCAGCTTCATGAAGGAACGGTTCTCTTCTCTTCGGCTCACAGTTCAAGACTGCTGTCCATCATGGTGAGAGTGGCGTAACGGCAGGAGCTAGGCAGATGGTCAAGAAGCAGAAAGCAATGGGTGCTGGCGCCCAGTTCACTTCTGTTTATCCAGCCCAGGACCCCAGCCCTGGAAAGGTGGTGCTCATATTAGGATGGGTCTTTCCACCTCAGTCTGATCGAGAGACTCCCTCACGGACATGCCAAGAGGCATGGTTTGAGATCCTGTAAAGGTAACCATCGTATTAACCATCACGGGGGCTGTCTGGGAAGAGGGAACAGAAAGTGGGGGGCTCACTGGGCAGAAAGGATAATGGGGATGCCTATGGTCAAAGTACATGGTCTACTTGAACGTTTTGAAACCCTCCGCTTTGCACACTGATTACATACTAATCAAAGCACCAAAGGCATGAAGAATGCTTTTTTTCTGTACAGTGGACCCTGGTTCTGACTGTGCTGCCTGTGGAGCACAAACCGGGCTGCGAGGTTCCATGCTGTTTTGGATTCACTGGGCTGGAGGCAGAAGCCAGACTGCTTCCTGGTTTGGACTCTGTTATTCAGCCTGCTTTTGGTCCATGTCTCAGACCAGCCTAGGCTGCAATAAAAGCCAGGGCTAGTGTCCTCTTATTTTTTGGGTCACCTGTAACAACTTCGCCCATGAACCTGAAGGTACCTGTTGCTGTTTCCAGCTGAGGATGGAGAAGATGGAATTGACGGGATTAAAAACAACCACACAGGTCCTGTTAGTATGATGCTTCAGGATTTTTTTTCCATCATGATTTTTTATTGTCTTTCTAATATGGTCCAGAAATTTCTGTTACATAGTAACACAGCATCTTCTAGGAGATGCTGGCTGGTGGAGAGTTTGGTTTGGGTGTTGTGGTGGGTTTGAGTAAAAGTGGCCCCAATAGGTCCATGCAGAACGGCACTATTAAGAGATGTGGCCTTGTTGGTGGAGCTATGATGTCACTGGGAGCAGACTTTGAGGTTTCAGAAGCTCAAGCCAGGCCTAGTGGCTCCCTTTCTCATCTGGCTATCTGCCAACCCAGATGTAGAACTCTCGGCTACCTCTCCAGCACCGTGTGGATCGCTATGCTTCCTACCATGATGATAATGGACTAAATCTCAGAACCTGTCAGCAATGAAGTGTTTCGCTTTATATGAGTTGCTGTGGTCATGGTGCTTCTTCACAGCAATAAAACCCTAACTAAGACTGGTGTGTCTGTCAGGTAGGACCCATGAGGATGTAGAGTCAAATTGCAGGAGATTTATTCTTTATAAGTAGTGAGAAGTCTGAAAGGGAAGCCATAGAGAGCCTGCAGCAGGTGGGGCGGGAAGTGAGAGGCAGTGATAAGCCCACAAGGGTTCTCAAGGGGATTTGGTCTCCATAGACGTTTGGTTGATGGTTCAGAACAAGAAGAAGGGCCAGCTAGACTGTTGTCTGCTATGGCTGAACGGTCATGAGGATATCTGCGTGGATAATGCAGGCGTGGGGCATCAGAGGGTCAAGCAGGCCGTCCTATAGGGAAGTGGATATCAGGAAGTGGTTGCATAGATAGACCCCAGCAATGAGCTGGGAGCAGACAGAACTGGAAGCCATATCAAGGGTGCTTTTTTTACGAGACAGTTAAACTTGTAATAGATGTCAGCACTGAGCTACCATGAAATAATAAGCTGGCTTTGCAATTTTCTATTTTCTAGCCACGGTTTCACAGGTAGCCCAGGCTGTCCTAGAACTCACTATGTAGCCCAGGCTGGTCTGGAATTCATAGAGATCTACCTGCATCTGCCTCCTGAGTGCTAGGATGAAAGGTGTGTGCCTCAATGCCCAGCCCATGAAAAGTCTTGTGTTGATAAATTCCTGGCGCAGAGTTTCGTGACTGTCTGCCTCGTGTGTTGTTAGGTGGCATCTCTGGAGCCTTGAAGGTGCGTGCGTCAGCTTAAGCAGGTGAGCTGAGGCCAGGGAGCCACGGTCATGGGGCACTGTCTTTGTGGGATGTGTTCATGAGCACAGTCAAGCTCAGCCACCTATAGCAACTCAAGGTTATTGTAACACACATTTGCGGGGTTGGATTGGGTTATTGTCCGCTCTACAAAGCCGCCAATGCTCTACGATCCCTGCATTAGATAATAGACCAAAAGTCAAATTCAATCTATATTTGAACTCTCTGGAAATATAGTGGGCTGGGGATGTAGCTGATTTGGTAGAGCACTTGCCCAGCATAAGGAAGGCTCTGGGTTTGATACCCAGCACTGAGTAGGGTGGGCTTGGTGGCAAGAGTTAGGAAGATCAAGAGTTCAAGGTCATCCTTGGCTCTGTATGACCTAGGGTTATACAAGACCCTGAACATTTTGGTATTCACTGACCGAGGAAGAGTCTGCTGTCCCTCCAAGTCTCTGTGTGCTACTATCATTTTTGACGGCCAGCTGGGGAAGCCAGCCTACTGGTTTGGGTTATTTTAGTAGGAAAGTGGCAAGTGGGGTTGTTTTCCTTTCGTCCTCTCTCTTGCTTTTGGAAACCGTATCAGATGTTGTCACGTGGCACTCACCTGCTTTACTCCTTATTACAAGATAAATGTCAGAGGTTCGGTTCTGATTTGCAAGCTCAATTTGTGGCTAACTGAAACATGTCAGGGACTTTACACGGTTAGCAGGCTTGTGTGAATGTGTGTATGTGTGTGCAAGTGTGCACGTGTGTGCACGTGTGTGTACGTGTGTGTGCACATGCGTGTGTGTGTGTGTGTGAATGTGTGTGTATGTGTGTGTTTGTGTGACAGGTCTCAAAGACAAAAATATTTGCTCTTTCCTTTCCATCTAGGGACAAGCCTCCCCACCAATGCTTTCAACAATTATGGCCTCAAGAATGGAGACACTGAAAGCCTGTCATCAATCGTCACCTTTTCCCTTTCTTTTCCAGGAAAAGAGAGAATGTCAGACTCCTGCAGGCAGTTACCACAGACCCAAGTGCCCCTATTACCTGAGTTTAACACATCTACTTTAAAGCATGGAAAATTGCCTGTAAATGAACCCTTGTCAACTTTCCTGGAGCAAATGGCCATAAGCCATCGCGATCACAGAGCTGGCACTTTCTGCTTGCAATTTAGAATTATGTGTGCTTCCCAAACCCTTCTGCTTGGTTAAAAGGCTGTGTGTGTGTGTGTGTGTGTGTTTGTTTGTGTGTGTGTGTGTGTGCGTGAAAATGCGTGTTTGTGTGTGTGCATATGGAGGTCAGGCGTCAACATCTAGCATCTTTCTCAGTCGCTCTCACTAATTTCTGAGACAGAGTCCAACTGAAAGCCAGACTCCCTGGTCGCCAAGCTCTAAGGGGCCTCCTGTTTCTGCTTCTCCAGTGCTGGGGTCGCACGAGCATGCTTGTTGTTCTCAGCTTTTTCTATGACCTCTTAAGATCCAAAGGCTGTCTTTACGCTGTGGAACAAGCACTTTACTGATAGAGCATCTCCCCAGCCTTCTCCACTTTACTGACAGAGCATCTCCCCAGCCTTCCCCAACTTTACTGATAGAGCATCTCCCCAGCCTTCCCCAACTTTACTGATAGAGCATCTCCCCAGCCTTCTCCCACTTTATGATAGAGCATCTCTCCAGCCTTCTCCACTTTACTGACAGAGCATCTCCCCAGCCTTCCCCCACTTTATGATAGAGCATCTCTCCAGCCTTCTCCACTTTACTGATAGAGCATCTCCCAGCCTTCTCCACTTTACTGATAGAGCATCTCCCAGCCTTCTCCACTTTACTGATAGAGCATCTCCCCAGCCTTCCCCCACTTTATGATAGAGCATCTCCCCAGCCTTCTCCACTTTACTGACAGAGCATCTCCCCAGCCTTCCCCCACATTACTGACAGAGCATCTCCCCAGCCTACCCCCACTTTATGATAGAGCATCTCCCAGCCTTCTCCACTTTACTGATAGAGCATCTCTCCAGCGTTCTCCCACTTTACTGATAGAGCATCTCCCCAGCCTTCTCCCACTTTACTGATAGAGCATCTCCCCAGCCTTCTCCCACTTTACTGATAGAGCATCTCCCCAGCCTTCCCC
>PVIU01005253.1:0-13408 GCA_004026605.1 Ondatra zibethicus | reverse complement strand
ATACTAAATAATCATTCTATAACTGAGCTATAGCCCCCAACCCCCTTCCTTGTTTTAGAAAAACTTTGGAAAAAACAAAGCTGAGGTAGGGGGTTGGAGAGATGGTTCAGAGGTTAAGAGCACTAGCTGCTCTTCCAGAAAGCAGGGACTCAGTTCCCAGCATCCGCATGACAACTCACAACTGTCTGAACTGCAGTTCTTGGGGCTCCAACACCATCTTTAGGCCTCTCCAGGCACCAGGCATGCAAGTGGTACTTAGGCATATGCAAAAAGTAGTCTATAAACATAAGATGATTAATAATAATAATACATTTATTTTTAAGACACTGCAGTAGGATCGGAGTTGCCTAGCTGGCCTTGAATTCACCCCGTAGCTCAGGCAGCCCCACACAGACAGACACACACACATACACTTGTCTTGATCTTGCCATCTTCTTACCTCAACCTCCTGAGCAGCTGAGATGATCTGCCTGTGCCACCTTCGTCTGCTTGGTTGCAGATATTTTTAAATAATCTGCAGCCTGTTGTAAACAGCAACCTGTAGAGGCGTGTGTAAGATACATTGTGTCTTTAGCATCCGGAGAACCTGCAGCTTTGGTAACTTTAATTGGCTTCCTGTAGCAAAATTATTCCTGGAACAACTAGGGCATAATTCCTAAAACATGGCAGAATCTGGCCTTAGGAAATTTCTTTTAATTCTAATATATCAACATTACTAGCTGTTTACATCAGGACAGTTCTGTGGAGGGCTGTCTGTTCAGGATGGAATGTGTACTGGGAATGGACTGCAGACGGAGAGCAAACTTGACGTTCAGACACAGCGTTTAAAGCCGTTCCAGCTTTCTAACACTGGATTCAGTTTTTATAACTGTATTGGTTTCTTTATCTCCTTTCTTCCATGGTTGTTTGGTACTTGAGGGATGGTAGAACTGTTTGCTAGGCCCCTGGTAGAAGTTTGTTTGCTTGTTTGTTTTTCCTTTTGAGATAAGTTCTTACTCTGCAGAGCCGGGACTGGTCCCAAATTCATGGCTTGCCTCTTGTCATAGTCTACCAAGTGTTGGGATTGTACGTGTGAGCCATGCCACACCCAGCTCGGTGGGAAATGTCTTTGAAAGATTTATTTTTTTAAATTCTGTGTATGTGTCTGTCTGTGTGGGGGCATGTGTGTGGCCAGAAGAGCACGTCAATATCTCCTGGAACAGGAGTCATACATAGTTGTGAGCAGACTAATGTGGGTGCTGGGAACTGAACCTGCATCCTCTGCAAAAGCAGTTGACATAAAACCAGTCAACACAATATATGACATTTGTTTGGCATATGTGCGTATTTGGTATGCACACATGCACACACACACACACACACACACACACACACACACACACACACACTATGGTGCACATGTGGAGGTCAGAGGACAACCTGTGGGAATTGAGACTCTCCTGCAATATAGGACCTGGGGACTGAATTAATCGGGCTTGGTGGCAAGTGCCTTTGCCTGCTGAGCCATTTCATCAGCCCCCAAAATGCAAAATTTAAAAAAGTAGTGAACTGATTCCATTCCCGCAGGATTTTCCATGGATTCTTAGTCTACAGGGCCGAGGAGACCAGACTTGGCCTGCTGTGGTCATGTGGCTTCCCTCGGCCTCACTCTCCACTTCACTTCTGATTCTGGTGCCCGAGAGGAACCTGTGGAGATTTGGGGCCTTACAGGAGCCAGCTGTAACTGTCAGGTTGAAGCACCTGATGCTGCGCGGCGCTGGCACCAGTCCCACCCCTTCTTTTCAGGGATCCCTCCTCTACAAGCTCTGGCTTCTTACTGTGTCCAGGGAAAGGATGGGCTTTAGAGGGGAGAGCAGGGCAGGAAAAGGTTCAGGGCAGGGTGTGAGAGAAGACTCTGGGGCCAGACCTGGTTAGTTGGGGCCTGGAATAGAGCCTTGGTCAGTGAGGGTCCCGAGAAGAGTGTATCACAAAGGTCCCAACCCCAAGTCATCTACAGCAGGTGAGTCAAGGTTGTTGTCTACAGGTTGACGACAATGGGAAAGAGGTCATTTCTACACAAATGGCATTCTCTCAAGACACCCAGAGATGTGCCGCTCTGAGTTTGATTTTTCCCCTTCACGATAAGACACAATGGTGCAAGAATGATTTGACCTCAAGGCTGAGGAGCACCAGGGAGTGGTGGGAACTGTAGACAGCTGCAGGGTAAATGTCACTTCCAGAGAAAGCAGCTGCTGCTCGGACTGCACAGATGCTGCTGCGATAGAGTCTGGGTGCTGAAACACCCCCAGACGCCAGCGATGGGAGTTCTTATGGGAATGCTCTTCTCTTAAAATGAAGAACCAGGGAGGCATGGTTTGCAGGATACTCGAACGCATGCATGTTCTCTAACTCTCTCTCCCTATGACAGGGTCTGGCTCTGTAGCCTAGGATGCCTCTAATTCATGTGAATTCTCTTGCTCCAGCTTGAAGCACTGGAATTGTGGGTGGGTGTACACCACCACAGCCAACTTCCTCTTTTCTGAATTTCTCTTTTCTCTCTCAAATTTTCTCTCCTTCCCCCCCTCATCTAATACTGGCTTCCACTGGATATGTCGCCTAACTGCAGCTTTCTGCCCACTGACTTCCCTATTTCCAGGATTTCATCTATCTATGATGGAGACAATCTCTCCCCCCCCCCACATTTAGCTCTTGGTCTCTGTACTATCAGCCCCTCTTCTTCCTTCTCCTCTCCCCTACCTTCTCCCTCTCTTCCTCTTGTAGATGGAGATTTTTCTCCATCCCGCTGGTACCACTGGACCGGTTGGTTTCATTCTGCCCACCGGGTCCCCACAGCCACTTATGAAGTAACCATTCTGAGACTTAATATCAGTTACAATTATTTGGCCAATAATTTAGGCTTCTTACTGGCTAACTCTCTCTTATAAGCTAACCCATTTCTATTAATCTATGTATCACTATGTGGTTGTGGTTTACTGGTGATGCCCTGCATCTCGCTTTCCCAGTGGCTCCATGGCATCTCCCAGACTCTGCCTTCTCTCTCACTATCTTTGTTTCTATTTCCTGCCTAGGTATATTTTGCCTAGTAATTGGCTAAAACAACTTTATTCATCAACCAATAAGAGAAATACATAATCACAGCATACAGAAGGACATCCTATATCACCCTCTGTCTAAATATTTTCAAGATCTTGAGCTTCTGGAAGACACTTCTACAGCCCCTGTTTCACCCTGTCATTGGCCTCTATGGTTGAGACTCAGCACACACCCTTGAGCCCTGGACATTTGGGCATGGCAAAGAATACATGAAGGCTGGGAGGAGCAGAGAAGGCATCCTGGGAGACAGTTCTGGTGTGCACACAAGGAGTGGTGACATAGTGTAGGTCTGTGTGACTTGGTGTGCATTGTATATGTGGTGACAGCAGATAGTGTTGATGGCCTAGCTGGCTCCTAGGAATACCCTATTCATGCCAGGCCTCAAGCTCGTATGTAGACAAGGATGGCTTTGAACTCGATCCCCCTATCTCCTAAGTGCTGGGTTTATAGGCATGCACCACAGGGCCTAGTTTATGCAGAGCTAGGCACAAAACTCAGGACCATGTGTGTGCTAGGCAAGCTCTCAACCCACAGAGCTACATCTTCAGACCAGAAGCCTGTCTTTTCTAAGGAGGTGGCTGAATTGGATTCAGAGCTGAATGCCATGCACTAGATGCTGGAAAACGAGGGCTGGGGAGACCATCAGGGCTAGGATGAGGAGAAGGATGATATTTATTGGATGCTGCCCATGGGCAATGTTTGAACATATGGGCCTCAGACAGGGTGGGCTTGAATCAGAGCTCTGTCAACTGTGGTCATGCACACATCCCTCAGTGCCTCAGTTTCCTTGTATGTCAAAAGGAAAATAATAGCATTGTCTTAGGGTTTTTGTTGCTGTGAAGACACACCATGACCATAGCAACTCTCATAAAGGAAACGTTTATTTGAGGTGGCTCACTTACAGTTCAGAGTTCAGTCCATTATCAATATGGAAGAGAGGGTGGCGGTGTGTGGACAGACGTGATAGATCTTGGTTTATAGGCAACAGGAAGTGGACTGAGACACTGGGTGGTATCCTGAGCAGAGGAAATCTCAAAGTCCACCCCCACAGTGACACACTTCCTCCAGCAAGGAAATACCCACCCCAACAAAGCCACAACTCCTAATAGTGCCACCTCCTATGGGATTATGGGTTTAATTACATTTAAACTACCACAAACATGAAAATTTAATTGTGTATTAGTTATTTTTTAGTTAGCATTTTTGTCTCATCTTATGTGACAAAATTCCCAACACAAGCAACTCAAGAGAGGATAGGTTTCTTTATTCATTATTTCAGATGGCTCACTTTGTGTTGACATGGCTCTGTGGTTTCAGATGGCTCCATGTTGACATAGCTCTGTGGTTTTGGATGACTCACTCCGCGTTGACATGGCTCTGGTTTTGGATGACTCACTCCATGTTGACATGGCTCTGGTTTTGGATGGCTTACTCCATATTGACATGGCTCTGAGGACTCAGGCAGAGCATCCTGGGTGGTGGCTGGTGGCAGAGTGGAATCTTTACTCCTGGCTGGACAAGGGGACAGAAATCAAGGCAGGAAGCAGTCAGAGATGATATGCTACTACTGATATGCCTCCTTGGGGCCTCCAGTTAAATTTCCATGTGCTTAAGGTCCCAGAGTTCCACACATGGCTCTACTAGCTCATGTCCAAGTGCTCACATCCTGAGCTTCTGAGGGACATTGCACATCTAAACCATAAAAAGGGTTGGTTCATGCCTGGAGCTTGGATGTTACCCAGAGTGATGCACACTAACTCCAGGTTTGAGAATTGGGATATGAGGTCCCTACTCTGCAAACCCATCTCATTAAATGCATCAGTGCATTTCCTCTGCACAGACATCTCCCAAGCCAGCTGACATAAACACTGAGCCCCAGAGAGGTCAAATAACTGATGTCACCCAGTAGCTGAGAGAAGTGAAGATGGAGCTGGATCTGAAATGAGTGGGAGGAGCAAGGCTGTTTAGTAGTGGATGTCTAGAGGGACGGGCCAGTTTCTGGTGAGGCAATCTGCCCAGTTGGTGGCCTCAGCACTCTGCATGCAGGGCTGGATAAATGGCTGGGATTTGGGGCCAGGCTGGGGTTAGGGATTTCCTAATCAGTCATTGACTCCAGCAATTGTTGACCAGGAGCATCAGGGTAGGGCATTTGACACAGAGCTCCTTACACGGAGCAGGTTTTCTATCCAGGCCTTGGTGACTGCTACTGTAGTCCCATGTTAGGATGATTGTGAGTGAGTTTGCTCTCTACAGGTCCCCCCTCTTTTGCATTCTGTCGGGGAGACAGTGGTGGTATTGCTCTGTGAACTCCTCCACACCGTTTCCAACCTCCTTGAAGTTCTGTGGATGGATGCTGAGTGAGGAGCAGTGTGCAGCCCTGCTGGAAGAGATAACAGTAGACCAGGAGTGTCTCGGGTATCCAGAGGATGTGTGTGTGTGCATGTGTAGGCACGTGTGCAAATGTGTACATGCATGTGCTCAACAGTGTGTGTCTTTGTTGGTGTTCTCTCTTAGTGCTGAGCTGGTTAAGCAGCAAAGATTTTTTTTTCCTGGAAAATTCACTTCCTACCTGAGGTACCCGGTATCTTGAAATTGTACAGAAGCCATGTACATTTGATATTGCGTGGGGTCTCAGTGGACCTCAAAGGTGGGTCGATTCCGCCAATGCGGTTGCCAATAGAGCGTGAGCTATGAATGGAGCTGTGGCTCACTGTGAGGCTTGGGGATGATTTTGGCTGTGGCCGTAGTACCCTGCAGAGAGGAGAGGGACAGCCCTGTCCCAGTGTTTGAATGTGTTTGGCTCAAATCAGCCATGGATAAAACAAGAGGATCATGGATCTAGTAAAAAAAGGAAACACCTGAGAACTGAAGAATCTTTGTCTGGGTGTGGGGGTGAGAAGCTCCGGAAGGCGGATGAGGAAGGAGGAAGTGCCTCTCTGTAAGGCTGAGGATTGAGCACCAAGGTAAGCTAGGATTTGCTATCACCTTTGGCAGTGAGAATCTTGTAGTTCAGGCTGAGTCTGTGACTCACTGAGTGAGGCTACAGGTACTCTTGTCAGCTCCACCTTCAATCCTATAATGATCTCCAACCCTGACCCTGTTGTGTGGCTTTTGCTTCTGAAGTGGTTCTTGAGTTGCTCAACTTCTGCCAACAGCTGCCACCTCAGGCCAAACTCTTTCCTTTCTTCTGCACAGTGGCCTCCCCATTGGTTCCTTGAGTTGTCCTGTTCAGTCTGGTCCACTCTGACCTACTAGTATGATCTGTTCCCTATTGCTGTTAGAGGAGAAGCCACAGTTCCTCATGAGTCCCCAGCATCCTTCCTGGTTCTCAGCTGTCTCCAGCCTTGGAACTTCTGTCTCAGTATGTTAATCTGGTTCCTCCTTGGGTTGTCTGAGTGTCTGGGATGCTGCTGGTCCAGTCCCTTCTGGGACTCTGTGCCTCTTGGCTCCTCTTGCTAACCATCTTCACATTTTAGACAAAAGCACAATCTATTCATCCAGCAGGTATTTGTTAAAACTGAATGAGCTGAGCATGGTTCTAAGCTACCATTGTGATGATTCATCTTGATCGTCAACCTAATTGGACTGAGAAGTACTTGGCAATTTGTAAAATGCACCTCTGAATGTGTCAGGCTGTCTCCAGAAGACTGATTAAGGAAGGGTAGCTGTCCTGAGCATGGAACAGCACCCCACAGACTTGGGGTAGCCTGAGGCTTCCAAAACTGCTGGCGGAGTCCGTTGTTCGTTCCGGCCACCCAAACCCAAAATAATCACACAGAAGCTATATTATTATAACACTGCTTGACCTATTAACTCACGCTTCTTATTGGCTAGCTCTTACATCTTAAATTAACCCATTTCTAATATTATATTTTAAACGAGGCTTGTGGTTTACTGGCAAAGTTCCAGTGAGTCTGTCTCCTGTGGAGGCTACATGGTATCTCCCTGACTCCGCCTATTCTCTCTCTATATCTTTTCCATCCTGGCTATATTCTGTTAAGCCATTGGCTGAAAGCAGCTTCTTTATTAACCAATGACAATAAAACATATTCATAGCATACAGAGGGTAATCCCACATCACCTCTCCATTTCTGTCTAAATAAAAAGAAAGGTTTTAACTTTAACATGGTAAAATAAAATTACACATAACAAAACACATATCAAGCAAGAATTAGTTACAATATTTATATCTATTTAGTTTTTATCATAACTAATGAAAACTATAAATATAACTATCTATTCTTCAATTCTATCAAAGACTCCAGAAGGATATAATATTACCTAAGTTAACAGGAAGTACATTGTAAACAACTTTCAAAACTCTAGAGTTGACAGAGACATCTTGCTGCCTACAAAGTCACCCAAAGTTCTTCTGTACCATTGGGGCATCATCTTTAGCCTACAGGCCCATAGTATCCAGCAGACTTTTCGACGAAGCAGGAAATTTCAAAGACAGTTTGTCAGCCATTTTCTTCTGTGTCCTGCAGAATGTCTGGCAGACTCTTTCATGAAGCAGGAACCCTGAAGGACCATCTCACCTTTACGCAAGTTCAGCAGTAATTTTTTTTCCTGTGGGTCCTGCATGCCCATCCAGTCCATCCAGCAAAATTCAAGCAGTCCAGACAAGAGCCATTTTTTGCCCAAATGGCTAGCAGATGCCATAAGGAATGTCTTCGATGTCCATTTTTTTCTTGAAGTAGTTTGGTGCTGCCAGGAGCAGATATGTCTCATCATCATGGAAAGTCCTAAGTTCTTAAAATATTTTAAATGCAATATTCTGTTAGTCTTTGAAAGGTTTGAAGAATACTATCCATCTGAAATATATCTTTGTACATCTAGAAAACCTAACTAACACGACTACAATCTTGACTATTATAGATGACTATCTATTCACCAGTATTTCTTAGTTATAGATTACATGTTTAAATGAGCTGCACAAACACAATACCTTAATCAAGAACAGAAATACATATAACAAAACTGACCTTAAATTTGTATCAATAAGCCAAAATCCATATCAACACAAAGTGTTCATCTCTATAGCATATCCCCCTTTAAATGTAAACAAAATTTATAAATAATATTTGGGAATTTGGGTGTAGTTCTCTCCAAACTGCTTCCTGCTTTTTATTGGATAAAGTAATTTTAGGGGCATACAGAGACCTTTCAGGGAGTCTTGTTCTATCAAACCACATTAGTCTGGAAGGAATCCACAGGTTCTCATCCTCTGTGGAAACATAAGCAGAACTTCTTTTCCAAAGCGACATATCCTTAGACCCAAATTTTGAAGTCAAGATAGCTTTAAAATATATATGTTGGTTTAGCTTAGCAGTCTGTATAGTGAAATGTTTCTCTGTACTTAGCTCCTTCACAGTCAAAAATTTCAAAGAAAACATAATAATATACATAGTCTAGACTCTGTGTATTTTCCATCTTTACATGATTTATTACTTTTTTCTTTAATCTCTGACTATCTGTACTCTGTCTCTTTAAAGACTTTGTTTTATTTTAAAAACATTTAATTCCTTTTATAACTGTCTATATTCTTTTTCTTCTCTCTTCTAAGCTTATGTACATTTATCCAATACTGTAATCCACTTAGAGGTCTTTTTTTTATCTGAATCTCTCTTTATTGCATATCTGTAATAATTTTCTGACTGGGAGTGCTTCTAAAATGGTAAGCAGCTTGGTTGCAGTGGCCCTGGATGCTGGCTCCACCTCTTTCAGCCTTTTTGATATGGCAGTGGTACCATTACCACCAGCTCTGAGACTGCTTGTGGGAACTGCGCTCATCGCCTCAACTCTGGCAAACAGTTGGCCCATGCTACTATTAACTAACTTGCAGCATGCTGCCCACAAACCCCATTCAAGTGCATGGCCTCCTGAAAGAGCCAGAGCTGCTTGTGCTGGCAGCATGACCCAGGAAGCTACCATTTCCTATGCTAAGTCAATAAGGCTTCTCTTAAAGGAGCCACTATGCTCTGGCTTGTTGTCAGCAAACAGAGCCCATCTGAAAAAAAAATGCTGGCAACCAAGAAGCCATGCTTAACTCAGTTTTTTTTTGTGTGTCTAGAATTTCTTTCCAAGCTTTTTCAGGTTTTATGTGGATGTAGACCCAAAATAATCACACAGAAACTATAGTATTACAACACTGCTTGGCCTATTACCTCATGTTTCTTATTGACTAGCTCTTATATCTTAAATTAACCCATTTCTAATATTTTATATTTTACCACGAGGCTCGTGGTTTACTGGCAAGATTCCGGCGAGTCTGTCTCCTGTGGAGGCTACATGGCATCTCCCTGACTCTGCCTACTCTCTCTTGATATCCTTTCCAGCCTGGCTATCTTCTGTTAAGTCACTGGCTGAAATCAGCTTCATTATTAACCAATGACAATAAAACATATTCATAGCATACAGAGGGGAATTCCACATCACAAAACCATGAGACAATTCACCTCTTCTTCCTCCTGTTATTTTTCTAGAGTGTTTGATCACAGTGAGATCAAGTTTACAGACACAAAAAATGACAAAGTTTTTGGAACATTTCATTTAATTTTATTTACAGATCAGAGGGTGCAATCCCTGACTGCTTGCTAGCCAAGTGTTCTGCTACTATACTGCACCACTAACCTCAATGTATGTTTTCCTAGCAAATATCAGCACACATGCATGCACAGGTCAGAGAAGTGGAGCAGGTGACAGGCTGCAGTGAGAATGGCTGAGGAGTGATGGAGGCCATCCCTTCTTTTGATGGTGTCTTGCTGTGTAGCCCTTACTCGCCTGGAACTCACAGAGATTTACCTGCCTCTCCCATCCCAGTGGTGCTGGGATTAAAAGCTGTCAACAACACATCTGTCAAGGACATCTTTTTTGAGGAAGTAAATTTCTAGGCAGTGTTAATGAATTAAGGAAGCAGGTCCAAGAGTCACAGTTCTGGGGAAACCCTTTATAGCTGTACCCATTGGTGTGTTTATCTGCTTACTGATGCCCGTGTCTCAGGAGTACTCATTATAGGTAGGGTTTCTGTGCACAGACCTGAGCAATGTGTGTGATCAAATTGATTTCTAATGAAATTTGTGGCTCTAGGAAGCATAGACTGTGGCCTAATTTTCTTGTCCTCACAATGCTGTATCTGTACACTGTACTCGGCATACAGAACATGCTAAGTAAACATCCACTTTCTGAATATGGCCTCCTATTGGAAGAGCCTCTCATTTGACTGGCTTTCTCCTTTCTTTTGCATGTGTATATATGTATGGTATGTATACATGTGTGCATGCAGTATATGCACTGATATGAGTGTGTGTGTGTGTGTGTGTGTGTGTGTGTGTGTAGAAGCCAGAGACTGACATCCAGTGTCTTCCTTGATTACTCTTTATTTTATATACTGTGACAGGGTTTATTAGATCTCTTCTTGAACCTGGGACTCTTGGATTCAGTTAATCTAGCAAGCTTGCTCTGGTGATTTCCTGTCTATGCCTCCTGAATGCTGGTTTTACAGGTAGGCTTGCCATGCATATTTGATGCTGGGGTTTTGAACTCAGACAGAAATTACACTGGCACATGTCACTTTACTCTCTGAGAACTGGCAAGCTTTTGCTCTCTCACCCCATTCTTGCATGATCTTTTCTGCAAGCCTGCAGTGTTTTGGGTCTCAGAGCTTCTGGGTCTGAGAGGAGGGCACTTTGCAGTGGTGGGTAACTGTACATCCTCAGTAGAGAGGGGGTAGGGGTGGGGTGGGAAGCAGATCAGGCTAGGACCAGGCAGAAGGAGGGCCAAGGCTAAGTCACGTGTGGACTGTGTGACTTTTTCAGAGGTCAGAGACAGAAAAACTAGCTTAGGATCTCCCCACTGAACCAGTAGATATGGAAATAAAGTGGCCACCTTCCTGTACTCCCTCCTGTCCACCACCTACTCTCTCAGACTGTCTTTGTCGGAGCATCTGGAAGGCAGGGACGACTCTGAGTGAGTCTTCTCAATAGCTTTGTGGTATGTCAACACGGTGGCATTTTATACAGCCATGAAAAAGAATGGTACTATGTCAGTGCAGGTGGATGGCAACATTGTCAAGAGAAATAAGCCACTCTCAGAAAGACTTTGCATGTCTTCTATATGCATAAATCCTAGGTTATAGCTGAAGGACGTGAAGGCAGAAATGGAAGAAGGTGGGAAAAGGAAGCAAGGTGTACAAGCTATCATCTCGAGTTAGCTTCAAGTGAGTCATATCTGATCATCTTTTGTTAATAAATGCTCAGCGAGTGTGAAAAGTTTGTCATCTAGTGCTTATAGTTTTATTGTAGTTCCCATGTTACATTATTGAGACCTTTCTGAGGTTCGTGTCTCTCCCTTGATGGTTCTTGTACTGGAATCCTGGTCCTCATTGTGGCAGTGTTTGGCAGTGATGAAACCTTTAAGAGGTGGGGCCTAGTCAAAGGGGATTAGGTCATCAGGGGCATCACTGTCAGAAAGGATTGATGTGGTTCCTTTCTTGGCTGTGGTGATGACTTTTGTGTGACCATAGCAGGGTGAACTTTGCTACAGCAGTAGAGTTGTGACAGACACTGTGACCAGAAATACAAACTACCTAGTGTTCACAGGAAACACATGTTGATCTGGGCACAGAACAAAGTCCCTGCCATGCCCCAGGGTGGGAATCCTACCAATAGACACTATGGCTGACTCATTGGTGGGGCTTTTAATGGTGATGCTCCAGATTTGGGGGGAGTTCTTAAGTTGATTTTTTTTCTTCTAGTAGGATATAATTGTTTGATGACTTAGGAAAGTTCATCAAACACAGCCCTGAATTGATTTTTTCCCCCAAGAAGTCCTACACACATCCCCAGCCTCCTCGCCTCTGTGCATGCATTTCTCCTAATCTTCATTTTTCTTTAAACAGAAGATTAAAAGGAAAGGAGAGAAATACCTTCTTTGGGCTCTCGGGAAGGCCATGTCAGATTTCTGCAGTGTGCTCATAAAAGTCCCTGACATCCAAATAAAGGAGGACCATGAAGGGAGAGAGAGGAGGGCTGTGGGGGAAGGGGCCAGCATCCCACACAGACCTTCAGTTCCATAGCTTCACCATCCATCCAAGCTTTGATCCGGATCAAAGCCAGGGTTATGAAGGGATCTGATTTCGTAAATCTTCTTTAGGAGTGAAAAGGACATTTAAAGCCTCAAATAGCATTTGAGATTAGAGTGGCAGTTGAGACTGGGGTTAGTATGCCTCTCTCAGATGCAGAATGGAAAGACGTGGCATCCAGTCTAGGGCAGTTCCTGGAGTTCAAGTTCTTCCACGGTGTGACCTCTGGTGGGTTGTCTATACTTCAGTGGATGATACCACACCCATGTGTGCTTCTGTAAATGAAGGTTTCTCTGTCCTTCTCTATCCTGTAGCCACTTCCAAATAATTACTCAGAGGCTTATATTAATTATTAATGTTCAACCAATAGCTCAGGCTCTTTGTTAACTAACTCTTTCATTTAAATTAACCTATATTTCTGTCTATGTTTTGACATGTGGCTCAAGGTTCTTTACCTGATTTTCAACACATCATGCTTGTTTGGTGGCTGGCTGGCATCTCTTGAGTCTACCCTCTCTCTCCCTGTATTCAGTTTGGCTTTCTTGCCAAGCTCTATTCTGCCTTGCTATAGGCCAAAGCAGCTTTTGCTATCAATGAATAAGAGCACCATATATTCACACCTTAAAAAAGTTATCTCACAACTGCTTAGACTGTACTAATTGGACTTAGTGAGTTATGAAAAAAGAGCAGACATGAAGGTGGGGAGGGGAAAGGATCTGGGTTCTGGGTAGGAATGAGAGGAGATTTGGGTTGGAAATGACCAATATATACTGTATATATGTATGAAATCATCCGAGAATAAATAAAAATTGTGTAAAATAGTCTTGGAATTAGAGTACAAAAGCCAACACCTATATAAATCACCCTAAAAATAATGACTTCTTAAGACTGTTATTGGCGGGAAAGGATATTTAAGTCAGTTCCTGTTTTTATCAGAAGCATTTACTAATTCCAGGACTACTGACATCAGAAATATGATATACAGAGAGATTCCTTAATTAGTTTTAATTGGTTTTTCCCAACTACAACTATGGTTTTTTTTTTTTTTTTTCCATACATTGTTTTGTTTTATTTTTTCCATTCAAGAACATAATTAAAGATGAAAAAAAAATTTTTTCCTTTCTTCCCCTTCTCCCGGTCCCCTCCCACTACCCCCCACCCCTCCTCCCTCCCCCTTCTTCCTTGAAAGAGGGCATGGTGCCCTGCCCTGTTGGAAGTCCAAGGCCCACCCCC